>CAAE01009975.1:6261-23243 GCA_000180735.1 Tetraodon nigroviridis | reverse complement strand
AGCTGTATGACCTTTGACATCATGCGACTTTTATAACGTACCAGTTATAAGTGTCTGCAGGGCTGCTGTGTTTTTTTGTTTTTTATGTGACCTCCTCTGTTTTCCTCTGTTCATTCATGTGGATTGAAACGAACCACATAAAATATGCATCTTGGAGTCGCGGTAGCTCTAAATTGAAGAAACATTCCAGTGCATTGAAGATATTTGTCCCTGAAGTCTTTTTGACTGCCTGAATGTCACAAAAGTGTTTTTATTTGGAGGATACAACTTCTTTATTGGGGAAAGTAATGGAAATGGGAACAATAAAAAAGTTGCAGTAGTACGTGTGCACCCACACTGCATGAGTACACAGAAAAATAACATCCGTGTTTAAAAGTATAAACAAATTAAATCTTAAACTGAACACAGGAAAACACGGAAGACAGCTTGAGCAGGACAAGGCTCGGATGGGGGGACCTTCTGCTTATGGGTAGAAAAGGGTGGACGAACAGATAGAGAGGCGAACAGGCCTACATCATCAATGCAAAACCATTAGTTACACACACACACACAGAGGAGAGGAGAGGAGAGGAGAGGAGAGGAGAGGAGAGGAGAGGAGAGAACCAGCAAGTTGACTGAAACCTGTAAGGTGGTCATGTTTTTCGATCAAAGGCAACACAGCTAAGATGGAACAAGCCTGTTGTAAATGTGATAACTCTCCTGACTGGAATAATTTCTGCAACTACAGAATTACTGACTGAAATCTTTCTGACGAAAAAGGTTTCAGTCTCGTCTGATTCAGTAGAGGGAGTTATCTTCTGTACCTGGACAGGTGCAGATTCCATCCATAGCTGAAGGCTGTGCCTCCTGTTCTGCTTTAAAAAATACGGGAACCTCAAGTAAACCAACATTTTGAGAGCAGGTATTGTATATAGGCTGGTGTTGTGCTATCAGCATCTCCAGACAGGATGGAGCTGAACCTCTGAGGACCTATAGAGGTCAGGAGGAAGATTTTAAAAACTATTGTTGTGATATATTTTGTCAACCCCAATTAAAACTCTGACCACAGCCTCTTGGATGAGCAAGAGGCTTCTCAGAGAATTCTGAGACATCCTGATGATAATGAATCACAGCAGTCCAGGCCGACTTTAAGATGACCATCCTCCCTGTGTAATGAAACACAAAGGACCGCTCACCTATTCTATGAAAACTACACAATAAATGCTGGAGTTTACTAATTCTGTCTCCAGGGGAGACAGGAATAAGGCAGAAATGGTGACATGCTTCCGACATGTCCGGACCCCCAGGCAGCCCTCGTCTCTCTGCTAAGCTTTTGTACCTGGTGAAAAAACAGCACAGAAGGTATTGTTATTGAGGAACCAATTTAAATGCAGATGTGACATGTGACTGTTGGGCCATTGAGCAAAAAATACCATTTGTGATGACAAATGAACGTAGAATTAAGACGTTATCCACACAGTATATTTTTGTTATTGGCTGAAAAATGAGCCTTCTGGTGTTGATTGAGTCCATCAGCAGTTGAAGCGGATGGAGGTGTAGGGTCCGTACATTTCCTGACTGTGAGAAGGGAAGTTCTAGTTTTACATGGTCATGTGCCAGTTTCAGTTTGGCTGTGTTTTTCAGTGAAGGTTAGTCTCCGTTCCAGCAACATTCCCTCCGCTTTCTTTCCAGGCGTATTTTGAACTACACAAACTTTAGTCCAAATCTTTTCCATAATTAGTCCAAAACAGCCAGCAACAAATAAAGTGCTCCATTTAGTCTGTTTTGGCTTCACTCTGTTTGTGACTTTGAAGAAAAGGTGAAAATGTCTGTGTTTGATTTGCACAGCCTGCTTGACGGGCTGTTTGACCTCGAGCCACCAGCTTTGGACTCCTGCTGGTCATTTCAGACTTTGGCACCTGCTCATCTCAGAGCAGGTTGAGTCAGAGATGAGTTTTCCTGAATCATGAGCATCAGCTCTGCATGCTTGTCCTACAAACAGCAAGGAGATGGATAAGGCTTGTTATATTTCATTTGTTTAGAATAATACTTGTGTAAAAACATGTGTTTTTAAAGCTAATTTAAAAGAACTTCTCACAAGTGATGACAATAGACAGGACAAAAAAAAATGTCCAAGAGAGCATGGCGGTGTTCAAGAGAATAGGGAAAGAAAACATCCAGTGAGAATTAAAGAATAAAAAGTGTGAGACTGTTTAAACAAAAAAAGACTTTAAAGTCAAAGTGAGGACATTTTTATAAAATAAGGAGGTGGAGAGTTAAGACCTGGATTTGAGATTTGGCTTAGATCACGCATGGTTAAGGCCAGAGTCATTGTCAGGGATTAGTTGGAATGGTTTGGGTTTTGGTCAGGATCAGAGTAAGGGGGGTAGGTAGTCAGGGTGGTTTGAGTTAGGGTTAGGGCCAGGAGGTTAGTTGGCATAGTTAGGGCCGGTGTCAGGGTCAGGGGGTTAGATGTGGTGCTTTGGTTTAGTGTCAGAGGCTGGGTAGTCTGCTATCTGCATCCTGTTGTGCTGTCCTTAATCCTCAAGTAAGGCAGTACTTCCAGCGCTTTGATGGGACGTGAGCACTGCTGTTCTGTCCCTGAGGTCCCTTGTGACAGTTATTACAACCCCGCTGCAGCATTTATTTCAACAGAATTTTAACAGCGGGCTGCTCTTCCCTGTGACTGCACTTGTGACAAATAAAGATGATTAATGCGATTTGCTTTAGACTGATTAGAATTAGCAATAACTTAAAATAAGATGAGCATATTTTTGATGTTGAATCCATTGTAAACAAAAACAGAAAGAACTATATCGATATTGGCAACTGTGTTAGCTGACAAAGGCTTTTTGGGCTGGTGTCCTCAAGAGCCTGCAAAAACCTGCCTCCGGGTTTTGCCGTCACATCATCAGGGTGCTGTCCTAGCCAGCACCAGCAACAGCAACAGCAGCTGAAATGTCTAGAGAACATCCTTCAATGTCACATGATTGTTTTCTCTAGTGGACACGAGTTTTGTCTTGTTTGGCCATCTGAAAGGTTCCTTCCACTGTCCAGCCAGTGAGTGAATGAAAATATTGATTCTAAGTTTGTACTTGGTCTGAGCTCTACGCAATGAGTTTAACAAGCAACAGTTGGCATTGCATGCAGACGTTTTGTCCTTGGTCTCACTTCTCAGCGTATCTGCATGCTGCCAGAGCCGCTGCCGAGCATTTATGCTGCTGCTGCTGCTGGAAGGAAAAATGAACGCTGTGGAGGGCAAACGGAGAGAAGTGCTGCATATATTTGCCGTCAAGTGTTTGTGTCTAGCTTTATATTTGTTTCCATAGATGTGGATGGCTGTGCGCAGTACTAAACATAATGAATTTCACTTCTTGGATGATGGCGGATCAACTGTTCCTTGTAACATTCTGAATGAATTTCATACAGGAATGAGGTTTTGTCTCAGTGGTGAGTTAATTTGTTCCACAAAACTGTGGAAGGAATTTCTCCTTCTAGCGTCCTGAACTTTTCAAAAGTCAGAGCTGTGACCGTTTGCTTGTTTCCATTAGTGTGCCACCTCCCAGCGTGCTAAACATTAGGCCAGCTGCCAAACCACACAATGGTCCAATCAAATGGTTCTTAGCACAACCTGGACACTGTCCATTCTCTATCCATATGGTCCATTTGTCCTCCAGCCTCACATTGAAAAGCTCAGCCACACATACACACACAGACACATCACAGAGAAAGTGATAAAACACACATTATACAAGTGGAAAGTCAGGCGCGCTGGCCCCTAATGTGTTTCTTTCACTCTAAAGTGCTTGAAGTCCTGCAGCAGGTTTTTCCTCTTCATGAAGGTTTCAAGTCCTTTTAATGCCTCTAGAAGGTATACTTTGTCGTTCAAGCCTTTGTAAATCATAATCTTAGTCCCCTTTTATTATAAAACAACTAAAGATGGGTAAATAGGGGTGCCACAGAAGCACTTGTGCTTGTTTCTTACCAGAACATTCTAGCTGAGAGCAATGAAATGGTTTTTCCAACAGTTTAAGGTGACTCCCCACTAGACCTCCAAGTATGAATTGAAATTCATTAAAAAAGCCCAGTAAGAGAAACACACACACACACACACACACACACACACACACACACACACACAGGGAAAAACGTCACTTCACATTCACTGGTGAAGATTACTCAGCTACTTCAAGACTAATTGGAAAAATAAAGATAGAAGCAAAGAAACAAAAGCAAACAAGAAAGAAAGAATGCACTCATGAAGGGAAGAAGCAAAGACACGGTTTGGCTATTTATTTCTCATGCAAAATCCCAACAATCTTTATTATCTGTGATATGGTGAATTTGTCCAATATTGGCGCAGAGACAACAAACTGCAGTAAAACCTCAGTCAGCCTCAAGTTTTTTTTTCTTTTTTGACAGTCTAAGAATAAAGGAGATTCTGTCTTCTGCTGATGTTCAAATCTGATTGCAGCTCTAATCTAAATGTTTTATTTGCTGTTAAATCAATACAGATCAGCTAATTATGAAATTTCCAACAGACACACTTAGCCTAGAAATACCCTGTTTAGATACAGGACAAGAATGATTTTCACACCCCTATGCTAAACTTAACAACTTCCTCTCTCCCTTTTTGGGTTTGCTGACAGAACACGGTCGCCATCGTGGGGCCCTGCTTTCAGCTCCTTTCACTAGATCTTTAATGATTCTCGTGGGAGCAACTCAGGGATCATTAAAAAATCATGCAGTGGCGTCCACCCACCAGAATGGGTGGAGGGTCTATTTCTAGCAAGCTCCCAATAGACTGAAGTGAGGTTTAATGAAGGAAGAGCCCAGGAAGACAAAGAGTGTGCGCTTCGAGCTGTAGCTCACTCAGGAAGAGTAAGATGAGCTGCCCAACCTTCTCTGAACCGTTTCACAGTGAAACCCTTCAATGATGCTTCAGACGCTAGTAAATGGTTTAATTAATGTAAAACAGAACCAGTCAGCCAAACTGTTTTCAGAACAGTTCACACACACACACACACACACACACACAAAGACACACACACACACACAAGGACCTTGGTTCCATTTGCCTGGTGGGTTGATCTTTGAAGGCCCCATCTTGTAGGATCCTATAGTAAAACCTTTGTGCAGTTGTACATGTGGAAGGCCTCTTCTGGGCTTCAGAAACCCAAAATGGTTTCCTTCCTCTGCAACTAGAAGTAAAGATGGGACAGAATCATTTGTCTGGGGCCGATGTATGTCTTTTTCTCTCTATTGTGTCTGTCTTCTCTTACCTTTTTACAAGTCAAAAAAAATTACCAGTCACTTATTACCGACCTTGTGAAGTTTTCCCCATGTTTTTACCAGTTTAGATGTAGCTGAAAGAACACGTCAGAAATCATAAAAAGAAATTACCATATTTTTTGAACTATAAGTTTGTGAGCATGTTCCATACTAATCTGAATACATGTTTGGTATGTTACACAAACATACCAAACATGTATTCAGTTTGTTGTCGGCACGTCATGTTGTTTTCTAATTTTTTTTTTTGTTATAACTAGCCTTTTCCAGATGAAATGTCTGTTTTTGGTCTCAGATTTTGTAAAAAAAAAAAAAAAAAAAAATCCCACAAAAATTTATTTATTTTTTCTCCTTAATGACACATTTTTGATTGATGCAACCTATATTCCAGAGAAACATATAGTCTGGAAAATATGGTAAAAATTGATTAAGAATTTAAAAATCAAGTAAAACAGCTCTGTATTATTCAGGTAATGTAATTATTTCTTTGTTATTCTCATATTTTCATAATTTTTGCTTCATCATCAAGTTTCCCTGAAATAAAAATAACCACAGTGACAATTAATATTAACAAAGAGCCGCAGTGGCAATAAAAACACTCATTAATCATGGCATCAGAGGAAGGCGAGTGCGTAATGAAGATCATGCACAATCGTGGTCGGTAATTGCTTGAAGCTCTGACCAAAGGTTGATTTAAACAAAAGGTTCAGAGGCAGTGGAGGGCTTGGTCATGTGGTTTTGACATTGGAGAATTCTGGAAGAGACAGAGAAGCAAATGTGTGAAAAATGGCGGACATGGTTTTAAAGTAAGCTAGCACACTTGTAGAGCCTGGTGGTGCTGTAGAGGCAGAGACGCCCCGGCAGCTTCATGGCGGGAGTCAAGCTGCGTCTGATTACTCCCTAGTGAGCTGCAGCTCTACTTGCAGACATCTGCAGGCCTCTGCTAATAAAAGCGAGGCCACTACAAAGGCCACTAAAACACAAGGAATACACAGGAAAACCCCAAAATGTTTCAAACCAGGACAAAAACTCATGTTTCTTAGTGTTAGTGTGTTGGCTTTGTGTACTTGTCCTTTTTTTCATTCTTTCATTCATTCCAACAATCCTAACAAATCTCCATACATTTCAACATGTTTTCAAACAATATTGATATATATATATATATATATATATAGCAATATCAACAGCTGATGTTACTATCAGCCCTTAAAAAAGGACAGCAACATTTTAATTCTGTCAACTGTCTTATCGATTGTTGCATATTTTGCTCAAGTTTAGAATTTCTGCAGGGTTGCAGCAGAAACAGCTTTTTTCTAAATAGAGCAGATAAAGTTAACTGCATCAAGCAACAAGCGTGTAAAAGTGCATTAACTGGGCTCCAAACAGATGGCAAATGGCTTGTTTGCATCTTGGCCAGGCAGTGGGTAAGGAAACAGCAGCAAAAACAAAGATGGAGAAATTAATTGGATTTCCATTTACATTCTGATGTTGATGGAAGGAAATGTGAATATACAAAATATTAGAAGGCAAACTGCAGAATAACAGCCTTTTTTTTTACCCTTGTCTTTTTTTCTACACTATTTTTTTCTTCCTGTAATTTTCGGACAATTCAGACAATGTGAAGCCAACATGCTTTGTTGCGCAGTTGCACATGCCACCTAAAAACACATTTGAAAAAAAGTCTTGAATGTCTTTGAGAGCGCCTGAGGCGATTTTAAATATGGCTGAAATCTCTCAAAGGGGCAGGGGAAGAAAGTAACATTCAGGCTGCCAAATTGGCATCATCAACAGCAGTGGCAACAATATTGAGGCAGCTGATTTGACAATAATATTAGGACTTAGAACAGCAAAATAAATTATTTTTTCTCTCTTTTTAAGTGTGGCTTAGGACGGCCAGCCACCCCACAGACGGACGTGACAGCTATTATAACCACTGCCAACAGCTTGCTCCACTTTAATTTTCAAAACAATTTTAATTTCAATTTAATTTTAAAAATTTTAATTTCAATTTAATTTTTACTTAGCTCATTAGTTGGTTACTCAGTTTGCCACACTACAATTTTTTAAAGTGCCTTATGCTGTAGTTTGTTAAATTGCATTAATTCTTTGGTCCAGAGATGCCTTTAGTGCACAGCCCTCACCGCTGCACTGCTGTTTCTTCACGCTGGCATCTCTCCATCCCCTCCGTCTAATGCCTAATTCCATCCAGGTGCTGTTTTCTAAAATGCTGCTTCAGAGAAGATCCAGTGAAAAATTCTGCAGAGGCCAACATTTTCATGTCTTTTCAATTCCCATAAAGGAAAGAGGGGAAAGGAGGGAATGGTGTGCTTCAGCAAAGGTGTGAGGAATGCAGGTGTAATCAGCGCTGTGCTAAAACCTTTTAATTAACACTATCTATCATCATTAGACAAACAGTCAGCCAACAGTCTCACTGTTAACTCTTAGAAAGTCAAGCGAGGAGAAAAGTAAATGATGCTCCTGTGTTTGGGCCGGTAGCCGTCGGCTCAGTTTCTGCAGCATGGCTCAGAAAACACATCCGTCTAAATCAGGCCCAGTTAATCAGTGGACAACTGCTGGCTGCCATCCTGTGACTCGCTGCATTCAATACGGAGCTACAACTAATGCCTACTGATGCATGTGATGGCTGCACACTAATTATTATAGTTTGCTGCATTCAAATGAGATTGACCTTTGGTTGGGGATATTTGTCACGCTGCTGCTGCTAGGATTAGCATCACTATATTTGTCTTGTGAAGGAAGACTGCAGTCGCTTTGCTCCTTTTCTGTTAAAAATCCCTTTTCGGGTAAATTCAGTTTTAATGCTGTTTGCTCTGTTGTTGAGCGACTGCAGTCAGTTTGACGTTCATTTGAATTAATTGATGAGAAAGTGCAGAAAAAGACTTGATTGTATCAACTGCTTTCAAAGTGGCTCTCCAAAGGAAACGTGCTGGGTGTGGCGTATTTGCTGCTTGCTTGATTGGCTCCATCCCCTGCAGAAGCCAACCGGTTCTGTGCACATTCAAATGACCTCTTGCTCTTTTCTAAATTGTTATTGTTACATTTTAACTTTTTGTAATAATTTTCCCCAGAAAAAGATGAAAGAGACAAAAAAAGAAGTTTAAAAGGCAAAATAAAAGATGGTAGCTTTTCATTGTCAAATCTATTGGATTGTAGAAATGGTTTAATGATAATTAAGATAAACATGAAGTTTTGTTAAAAGTTTCTGGTTTATCCTAATAATGAGTCAGTAACGGCAAAATGAGGAAGAGAGATGCAGCATCTAACTTTTAGAAAACAAGACTCCTTCAGCCCTTGTTTTTGAGCATGTGTAGGCGTCAGGTGGAAGTTGCAGCTTTGCCACTTTTAGCCTGGTTTTGCTCGTCGCACAGTAAAACAGGAACTAGTCCAGTAATGAAGTGTGAGCGCTCTTGTTATGTGCTCACGATAGCCCGAGTTAATGCTAGCAATGTGACTGTGGCCAGGCTGCAAACACTGATCGGCGCATTACGTAAAAAAGAAGCTTTTAACGATGTGCTCAGTTCGACTCCTCGCGATCTTGTCTTATTGTGAGGAAAACCTTGTGGCTGCTAATGCTGACCGAGCTATTGCTAACCTAACATTTCTTTAGAAGCTAATATGCAACGCAGCATCTACAAACTCATTACAGACCCTTGCTGCCTCTGCCACACACACTGAATGACGACATGTATTGCATACAATCATTAAAAAACAGGCTCCCTGCATTTATTCTGCTGTGGATCAATGCAACGTCTGGATGGTGTAATTACAGTGTAGCGTATGTATGCTGTCAGTCACATGGTGCTATAGAAAACAATAATACAAAAGAAGCTTGTGGGTATAAAGGCTAAAAAACAAGAGAGATATATTGAAAATGCAACGACCATGCATTGAAATTCACACAGAATCTATTTGTAATTTTCCGCTGGTATTTGCATAATCTTGACTTTCTGGTTCAGCTGGAGCAGCACCGAAATGACGAAATCCTCATCAGATACTTGAAATGGATGGATTTTCCACACTGATCTCTGTCAACCATCTGAAACCAAATATTATCTTTGCTGCCACAGATAAAGCTTGAGATAATATTAGATTAAATTATATGAATAATGAGATAATAACATACATTATATAAATCAGATGATATTTATATATGTATGTATGATGTTTTGTCAGATGTTTTTTGTCTCATGTAACTCACACTTAAAATTTAAAAACAGATGTTGCTACTTTTAAAATGGCAACGCTCTATACTACTATTCATTCCTGCATCCTTTTACTTAGGCGAGGATGGTGGTGGTGATGATGATGATGATGATGATGATAATCATGATGATGAGGCAAATCTTTTCTGCACCCAAAGACAAACTTATTTCTTTATGTGATGCAGTTTTCTTTCAGGAATATTAATGGTAACTACTTGACTTCTTGTTGAAATAGATTAATCCCCTAATGCTGTTTCAAACAGCCAAATGTTAAATTTAACACTTTATTGGAATTTGAAACATTCACATTGGTCAAACGATTCTCTGTCTTGGCAACCAGAAGAGATTGAGGAGTAGTTCAAATAAACAACATTAGGCCCTAATAAGAGCACCCAGCATCTGCTGAAGTTCCATCTGTGGGAAGAACTGCAGCAACGCACAACTGTGGTTCTGGAACACAAAAGTGACCGATTTCACAAAGCAAATTCCAAACTAGGGCATTAATCAATATATAATTGAAAAAAAAAAAGATTGTGAAAAATATATTGTCCAACTACAGAGACTAAGTAAATATTTTATATGTTAACAAGGGCACTTAAGTGACATTACCAGCTGTTTTAATCTGGTATTAATAATTATAATAATAATAATAATAATAATAATAATAATAATAATAATACATTCAAAGACTCTTTACAAGGATAAAAACATTTGATAAAATATGAGATAAGAAATTAGAAGAGGCAACAAAATAAAATCAATAAGTTAAAGCAAAAAATGCAATAGTACCAACCGAGAAGGTCAGATAACATCATACACCAGAAGCTTGTTTAAAAAGGTACATTTTTATTTAGAATTTAAAAGCTGGGAGGACTGTACAGCTTCTGATGGATGTAAGAAGTGAGTTTCAGAGGAAGGGGGCAGCAATTTAGAGAGCTCCGTCCCCACAGGTTTGGCGCTTGGTCTGTGTGGGTGGTGAAAGGAGATGTCGTTCAGATGAGCGAAGGTTTTATGACAATAATTGCAACTAAAACACGAGTGGTGAAAATTAAATGCTGACTGCTTAATGATTTCATTCCAGGGAGTTTAGCCACTGGAAGGTGAACAGCCTGGCAACAGAGAAGCGAGATTTCCTCAAAGCGCCGCTGC
Organism: Tetraodon nigroviridis; assembly: GCA_000180735.1. NCBI lineage: Eukaryota > Metazoa > Chordata > Actinopteri > Tetraodontiformes > Tetraodontidae > Tetraodon > Tetraodon nigroviridis. Next base: position 12,603 of record CAAE01009975.1, on the reverse strand, counting down.
CCTTAGCGCCAGAGTTCCTACGCAACCTGAGGTTACTGGGGCGACGGCCAACACTGCAGCAAATCAACGAAAACCTCATCAAGAAATATGGAACCCACTTCCTCATCTCCGCTACCTTGGGAGGTAAGGCAGGAGTGCAGGTGACACGTTGTTCTCAGGTTAGCGGAGTGTCGAGGTGCTCCCGAAATAGAGGAGCTGCTCATTAGACGTCTCAGTGGAATCAACAGCCCTGTCCATCAGTCTTGTGCTTTTGTTTTCCCTTTTAGATGAATTGGTGAACCCACTTCCGTAGCGAAAGCAGCCTGATGGTGGTGTTGTGGTATTTATCAGGGTTTTAATACACTGCTGAGCCTGGTCAGCACACAGCAGGACACGGACACCTTTGACAGCTGGTCTTTACAAACAGACCTTCTAGAAAAATCAATGGTGCGAGCACATTTCATCAACCTCTGTAAACATTCATTTGAAGAGTCCGCTGGAGATGTGAAAGGCCAGGGTCCTCAGATCAGTCCGACCAAGAGCATGCAGGGCATGTAATAGCAATAAAATGCTGCAAAATCACCAACATCTGCATTAAACTTGCAAGGGGGACCGTAAGGGATGTTGTCAACGGCTTCTCCATGAAGATCGTCAAAAACACCAAATTCCTTGGTGTCCATCTGGAGGAGAACCTCACCTGGTCTCTCAGCACCACCCAAATCAGCAGGAAAGCCCAGCAGCGCCTTGACATTCTATGAAGGCTGAGGAAAGCCCATCTTCCTCCCCCCATACTTACCACCTTCTACAGAGGGACTATCGAGAGCATCCTGAGCAGCTGCATCACTGTCTGGTTTGGGAACCGCAAGACCCTCCAGCGGACAGTGAGGACAGCTGAGAAGATCATCGGTGTCTCTCTAAACCCCTCTCAAAGACATCTGCACCACACACTGCACCCGTAAGGCCACCAGCATTGTGGCCGACCTCACGCACCCATCACACACACCCTCCTGCATCTGGAAGAAGGTACCGAAGCATTCGGGCCCACACAACCAGACTGATGAACAGTTTCTGCCCGCAAGCCATCAGGCTTCTTAACAAAAGAACACACATAGACACAAATACAACCCACAATGCACTGCCACTTTACTACAGTGCACTTGATATAACTTTACTTAATATAACTTTACGTTGTCCACTTTATAAAAACCAATGTTTACAATGTACCTTCACTTTACTGCCATTGCTCTTGTAACTGCACATCACTTTGCTCACAACCTGCACTGTAGCCAACTTTACTTTATGTACTTGTCCTGTAGCGTGATGTTAAATGTTTGTTGCGCTTGTCGTACATGGTTCTAGATTGTCTTTGTGTAGCCCTTGTTGTCTTTTGTGCCTCTATGTTGTTTTATGTAGCACCAAGTGATGGGGAAATGTTGTTTTGTTTTCAATATGTATGCATGCATGTACCTATATGTTTGGAAATTACAATAAAGCTCATTGAATGCATTTAGCTGAGGCAAGAGCTGAACCAAAGAAAAAAAACACACAAGTGTCAGTAACAACGAGGATCAACTGGAATCTATAGTAGCTGATAAATCAGCTCGGAACCATCTGATCGCAGTGTCTTGCTCCAGTTTCCGTTTTGTGATTAGGTGTATCACACGCAGCCCCGAGGTCCAGTAGAACCAGTGTAGAAACCAGATCTGAAGCCACTGAGCCACCACCTCCTTTTCAGAAATTTTACAGGCGTAGGGAAGGTTAGATATTATCTTATGTGGAGCAGTGCTGGAACATAGCCTGTGACTGAAGGACAAAATATTCTACAGAAGGTAATTATAAGAAACATGTAATGGACAAAGATCTGCTAACTAAAGAGGGCATTTAACAAAAGTCTGGAAGTTTAAAGGATTTTAAGAGCGTTTTGGGGCCTTGAGATGTTTCTACAGCCAACATGCCTGATGACTCCAACAGCCTGAGTAATTTACTCCCTAATAGTTATGATGGTATTAGTGAAGAAGCTGATGAAGTCATTACTGCAAAGAGAGAAAGAAACATGTGACAGTTCTTGTTTTCTATAATTAAAGGAGCATAAATGGCGGTCCTGCCTTTCGGAGGGCTTTTTATAAGCTATCAAAGGGTTCTTCCTGACTGAATGGAAGCCTTTTATTTTAAAAACCTCCCTCTTACTTATGAACGGAATCAAAGCAAGGAGTGAACCTTCTCTTATTCACTGGCATCTCACCCAGGAGGGAGATTAGTGTAGAGTGAGGCTGCCGCACCTTCAGCAAAAGTTTAGAATTACTGCTCAACTCCATGAGCAAAATAAATAATAAATAAATTAAAAAATAGCAAAAATGAGGGTTTTTTTTATATGATATTGACAAAGTGACTCTGAATCCACAGGGGAGGAGTCTCTGACCATTTTCCTGGACAAGCAGAAGCTGAATAAAAAGTCCGAGGGCAACAACAACAGCTCGGTGGTGTCTCTGGAGCTCCTGCATCAGCTGGCGGCGTCCTACTTCACAGACCGTGAGAGCACGCTCAGGCGCCTGCACCACCTTCAGATCGCCACCTCTGCTATCAAGGTAGAGCACACACACATAACGCACCCGTGCATACCCTTTTTACCTGCTGCATGTGGGCCCGGGCTTGTGGGGTCCACAAACAGCCACCCATCAAGGCGGGCAAGGAAACATAAAACTGTCCCTCCAGGATGCATCTCTGCACGCTGCAGCCATAACAAATCGTTCCGCTGGCTTTCGAGCTATAGGCGCAAACAATCTTTTTTAAGGGTGAGGGATGAGAGAGCACGCAAGGACATTTTTTATGACAGGTTGGATTTAGTGCACAGTGTGAGTGAACTGTAGCCTGGAGAGGCACTAAAGTGTGGCAAATGTCAAGTATCTTAAAGTACCTGTAGGGACGAGTATTTATGCATACTGTAGGCCATCTGGACTGTTTGTGTGTGTGTGTGTGTGTGTGTGTGTGTGTGTGTGTGTGTGTGTGCGTGTGCTTCAATGTGGGTTAAAACACCTCGGAGTTCCCAGTTCTCTGAGAGTGTGAGTAATTAAACAGGCTTTTCAGACCTTTGAGGCCATTTATTTGCCCGCGTTCCCTGCTATCGTTCACCTCACCCTGACAACGGGAAAGACGCTAAAATCCAAGCAGGCTTTAAACGTACCTGTTTTCTTTTAAACTGCATTAATGTGGTTCCCTTTTTCTGCTCCTTTTACCACCTTCATTTTTTCTTCAGACAGGAAAAAGGTTCCATTTTTCTGAGTGGGACACACTGAGTCTTGGCAGCAGGTGTGTGGGTGGCCGTTCTTTGCTCTCCTTCTTTAGCTTAAATAGAATCTGATTAAAAATAATGTTTGTTTTGCCTCAGTTTTTGTTGATGAAGGTGACTCATTATCAAATGACGGCACTGAAGATTCAGCCATGTGTGTTTTTTTATGTTGCCATGAGAAACACTTTGAACGGGATTGAGGCACATTCAAACTGTTTTTAACAATTCCTTCATGGTAGTAGAGAGCAAAGAACAAACAGGCACCACAGACTAGGCACAGGCTGTTAAAAAGGGTTTTAGAAAATACCTTTTCATGACTCAAATCAAGTTTGTCAAAGCAAAACCAAAAGATGATTTGGATTTCAGGATGTGACCAAAGTCTGATAGGATCAATACTTGGCTGGTGTCAGTACAACACACACCAACTATTTAAATAGTGAAACCAAACCAGACTTTAATGTGCAAGCAGAAAACAACAAGCATGATCTTCTTTGGCTACTGGAGCATGAATACTTTATCTCAGTCATGACAGCTCCCATTAGGCCACAGAAGCACATTATCCACTCAGCATGAATTAATTAGGAGCAGAAATCTTCCCCATTTTCATACATTTGTGTCTGTGGGGAGAAGCTAATGAATGAGTGTTGCATTAAGTATTCCATTATCTTCCACCAAGCAATCAGCAACTGTAGATAAGTAAATGGTGACCATTAAGATCTGTTTTCAACATTAGTTTGTGCGTTCCGTGTTGAGCGCAGTAATATTCAGTGACTAAAGGACTGCATTTCATTTATATTCAACAGCTGGTTTTGTGTCGAACTGCTGACAGAGAAGAACAAATCTTGTAGGAAACTCTGCTTTCATTGAAGAAGAATGTCTCTTAATAAACACTTCTACTGGACAGCTTCATTTAATAGAATTTCAAATCAATCCACAGTCAAACTGATGCTGTGGGACTGTTGTTGTAGCAAAAGGTAATACCAGCATGGGATACCTTGAGGCTAAAGGAAATCAGAGAATATCACACGAAAGCTCTGCTAATTAACGTGTTTTACTAGTTCTTTTTCTTTATAAGTTTCAGTTGTCACAGTGAGAATAACCATAATGAGCAATTCATAGCTCAATATTGAAGAGAAAAACTAAAATGCTGAAGATAAACCTGATAGGACAGCTTTGAAGAGCTTATCCCGATTAATCCCTGACTGGTTTCCACAGCCCTCACTCTCACTAATGCAGCCGAAACACAAATCCAAAGAAGAGCATCTCTCACTCTCCTAAATGAGGAGCTCTATTATTCCAGACACCCACTGCGGCGTCTTCTTGCCAGGTCAACTCATCACCCGGGAACAAGCGACACTGAGTGGGCTGTACTTGACCCCGTGCTCACACACACGCCTCCGGGTGGCACTCTGTGGGAGATGGTGAGGGTGATACTGCACATTATCTTGGCCGGCTGTCAAATTTCTAGTGCAGACCGCAATTTTTCCATCTTGTCACACTGTCTGAAAGCTGCGGCGTCCGAGTAAAAGGAACAGAAGGAAGAGTGTTTTACTGCAGTTGTCAGGACCATAAAACCAAAATAATGTTGTTGTAAAACATCACTTTGAACATAATCACTTTATTGATGATTGTGCAGTAAAGTTATGCTGGAGAAAAATGAATCCAGTCTTAAATCTTCTCAGGCACAGCGCTTTCCCGAATCTCTCATATTCCTCTGTAGCATGAAAGTCGTATGTCATGATGTCATTAACTACATCTGGTGGCGGTGGATTCACAGAGGGCGGGCTCTGTCCAGACACTTGATGTAGTTAGCAAGTTTGCATTCTCCTCCAGGCCAGTCATTTTTACTCATTATCTCAAATTGTTCTGAAGCCAATAAGACGGCTCCAGGACAATTTTTTTTTTTTTTTTTTTTGAAGATATAAACAATTCGCTGATGCCGCTGCCTCTGCTCTGTTCATAAACACAGCCAGGTCCAGCACAGGGTCAACAGGGAACCGAGTAAGGACCCCAAGCGGAAGCAGAAGTTCCAACAATTGCAGTAAAAGGGTTTACTAACCATAAATGAGTAGAACACACAGCCAACTAAAAACACGAGATTAGCGTGAAAAAACTATTTTGGAAAAGAAACAAAAATCTAGGATCCACAAAGAAGAAACCAAACCAAGATTTAAAACCACAGGCAACACAAAAAAAACTAGCAATATAAGTATACAGGGCAGTAAAAAGGCTGGAACACAATCTTTTGGATACAGAACCCCGAGTTATAATTCCTAATCATTGACCACATTTCAAATCTTTTTACGAGTTAACTAATCCTGTTATCTCAGTGTGTCAGTGTGAGAAGACAGATTGTTTAACAAGGAAAAGAGCAAACTGACAAAAGTTGACATTAATTGCGAAAGTCAAAAATATAGCTGACGAAGTTTTTACCGTATTGCTCAATTAAAACACTTATGTCAGTCAAAAGAATAATTTACCGTAAAAAATTCAAGGTTAGAGCTCAGTGTTCAACTGGACTGACAAAGATTTCCTCAAAGTTTAACACTGAGAACCAACCTTGGTTAACTATGACCTAAATGAATGAGAATCTACACAGACAATTTTAAAAATGGTAGTTTTCTGAGCTTATAAGCATAAAAAAAAGTCTCTGATTTTGAACAAAAAATGCAGTTGAAGCCAACATTATCTACGGGATAGATCACAAAGGCTGTGCAAATGCTCACGAGCACAACATTACTGGACATGAAACCATTAAAAGTATAACATGAAAAGTAAAACAGCCCCTCCAGTTTGAAAGCACCCTTGGCTGCGACAGCGGTGGAGTGCTGTATAAAAGATGATGATGGTTTCCTCCGGTGCTCTCATAAGCTCCCGCCTCACCGAGACACTGGTGGATGTAGTTGCTGCTGCAGGAGTACCTGATGGTGATGTTTGTGTTATTTCAGATACACCTCAAAAGTAGCATAATATCTGTAGGGAGTCCATTTCAGAAAGATCCAATATGAGCGGGTGAAGCGGAAAAGTTACACCTACAACATAGGGAGCAAATGATGGTATAAACCCAGTGGCTTCTG
>CAAE01009970.1:26617-52880 GCA_000180735.1 Tetraodon nigroviridis | reverse complement strand
CTGTAGGAATTTGAGTTACCATCATCCTCCAACACAAGCTCCCCCTTCAACCTTTTAGTCAGTTCAAAATAAAACTCCACTCCAGTCATTGTGGTGTTTTATTTTTTAAAAAAAATGACCAGAGTCACCCTGTTAGTGCTTGTTGGCTTGATGAAGAATGAGGCACGTGACAAATTCCCCATGTCTAAGAAATGTTCCTTGTCTGAGATAAAAAAATATATCTCTATTCTATGACAGTCGTCATCACACAGCCGTCATCAGCTGCCATATCAATCAGGTGAAAGCGAAAAAGGTCAGAACCCCTCGCTGTAGGGCACCTCGCATTATCAAAAGTCGGTACAGTGGCCTATTTTAGATCCCCGGTGAGCCTTTGGTGGACACGCTAGTCCAAGACTGGAGATGCTGTGGTTTCCCACCATGGCGGGAGCTCTGTCTCTCACAGTCGGACTAACCTTCTTAAATGGCAATGAATGCTGCTAAAACAGCTCTTCCAGTTTCGTACTCGCATTCCCCGCGGTGTGTCCTCCGACAGCTGTTGGTCCCCGACCTTGTCATCAAAATATTTAACAAAGCCTTGAGGGGAAAGCAATCGCACTGAGTGAGCTAAAAATGACTTCTTCTAGCACATCATATGGCTTGTCAATGCAAAGTTCCTTTAAACCTGTCAGCAATAATAATTACAGACATTTATTTATTTACTTTATGTGCCAAATTGCTGCAAACAGCTAATTCCCAATAAAAATAGTAGATATTTGCTTAGCATTCTAAAACCAAACAGCACAAATGTCTTTGTGCTATTATCAGCACTATACACACTGCTTTAGTATGTATGATGCTACCTCTGCATTAAAAAAAAAGAATAAAAACAGCATTTTAGATGAGGAGAAAAGTGCTCCAGGTGAGGTGAAGGTGAATCGAGGTCACATTGCATTACAAATAGGCAGCTGGTCATCTCCAAAAACTCAAATGACACATTTATTCCTAGCAACATGGGAAAATAGAACATTAAACTGATTTCCTTAAGGGCATTTAATGACTCAAAACATTACCACACCATCTTTTGCTTTCATCTTCAGTGTCTCCCACACATCCGTGTCTTAGAGCGGTCCGTGCCGCAAGTTGTGTAAGTTGTGCGTCTTGCTACTATTTTAAAACCTAAACGCAGCACAACAAGGCAAGATAATTTACCCATTGGGAATAGCCGCTGAACTCAAGGCACCAAGTTTGAGTAGCATTATAGTGATGAATAGCAAATATACTGCACTTTTATTACTAATATTATTATTTATTTACTAATATTCTAAAGGGAGAGCAGGATTTTTAAAAAGGTTAAAGGTATGTTAAAGTAACTCTTTCGCCTCCAATGGCACTACAATTATAGCTCCTGACAGACCTGAAAATACCAACCAGCCTTTCATCCCATAATGTTGATGAAATATGCTGACAGTTGCTCTGGTGTACAGCAGATACCAAATAGGGAGTCCTACTTTTTTTTATAAGCCTTTAATTTGAATATTTGGTTTGCACTTTGCAAGCTTTATGGCAGCTACGGCAGCACATCCATCTGGCATCGTGGTAGCGTTTCTCCTGAGAGCTTTAGCAACCACATCACTCTGAAGATGGGTCTTTTGTCTCGTGACTTCCTGTTTAAATTTGAAAAGCTTCTCTCCCTTCATTTCAGGTCACTTACTCTTCCTTCATATGTCACCTGCTTTATGATCCTTCATAATTGGTTCCAACTGTTCCACATTCATGTAACTGCTATAAATAATCAGCATCTCTCTGTGTCCTCTGTTCGAGTGTCTTGTCCTGTTGTCTTGTTGTCCTTCTTGCCCATGCCCTCATTTCATGCCGTGGCTCGGTCTGTTTTCTAATATCTATTTTAAAATGTGATTGTTTTTGGTTCATAGTTGTAGAGGCTTGTATTCGTCCTCCTACATGAGCGATTCTAATTTTGGTCATCTTTTAGATTTGTCATTTTCTTTTTTCTCTATCAGGAGTGATGTTTAGTGTAAAAATGTTGAGCCTGTTTGTTTCCCTCACTGTGTTGAGAGGCTTATTAGTTCTGGTAAGTAAAGTTTCCTTTTACCGCTGTCCGTGTCTCATTTCCTTCTGTCACCGGTAGGTCTGCCACTGACAACAGTTTATAGAATAATTAATTTTATTGAACAATTTAACAGACGCAACCGAAATCTCTGAAATGAGTCAAGTGTAATGGGGCTAAAAAAAAAAAAAGGGCAGTGAAAAAACCAAACCAAAATACAAACCAAAAATGAAAATAGATTATGCAGCAGTTGACATAGCACCTATGTTCAAATTACAGTGCTATAAAAACGTAGTTTGTTTGACATAAGACTCTATATATAAATGGATTTTTATTAAACCTGGGAGAAATATTGAAGGCTACAAAACAGAAAAGTAATTAAACTAAAGCCCGGTGTAATATAATGGAGAACTCTGGTGTCAAATCTTTTTTTTTAAATTAACAGATCTTTCTCATTCGCTCTCGTCCTCTGTTTTTCTTTCACACACACACACACACACACACACACACACACACACACACACAAAGAAAGCATTAGCCATCAGCTTACACATTCAAGGTCCTATTGAACCACTGAATTCCAAGTTAGAATGGAAAAAAGGGTTGAAGCACAGTAACTGTGGGAGGGTGGAGAAGGCAGCAAGCAGAGGGACTCAAAGAGAAAAAGAAGACCTTGACTCTGGCTTATTTTTGCTTAAATTCGCAAATACTGTACTGTAAAAGGATGTGCGAAAATTGTGCCTTATAAACTCGTATGAGCTCAACAGACACTCAAGGAAGGTAATAATTGTTCATTTTTATCTAAAAGAACCTACATCTGTCCTGACTAATGAGATCAAAAGTGGATGGGCTAATTGCGTGTTTGAAGGCTCCTGAGAGGCACTTTGGAGACGGTGGTGGAGGTCAGATGTGGTTATATTGTTTCGCTGCCGGAACACAAATGTCTTCCACGGGCTACATTTATGCAGATTATGATTCACTTGGTTTCAGCACGTTGTGTTTGAACTACTCGCGCTAATAACGGCAACATCCCCAGACTCTCCTAAAATTCATGCAGTTTTTAAAATAGTAGAAGGGAAGCTTAATAATTTGCCCACAGGCGAATACAAATCATCCATGCTTTCCGCTAACGTCATCGTAAATTTCAAGATACAAATTTGGTTCTTTCCCTGTGAGAAGTGTCAGAATGAGGCAACATCACTGCGGCGGAACGCGCCAAATATAGCATAGCTGATTGACCACAGTTTAGTTCCACATCCAGCAGAACATGTACGAGAAGTTTTATAGGGCAGAAATGCAAGAAATGCACATATCCAAAAGTAATTTAGAGCTCATTAAGAAAAACTGACAGATGTCCTAACACGTTATATTATTTTAAAATGCAGCTTTTTTTCTTTAATAATGATAATGAGAACAACCCTTGATATGTTTTTAATACAGATTGAACAATGCAAAATTTGTTCATCATTTATGGTTCTTTTTTTCTTTTTTATACATTTTTTTCCCCTTAACCTACTTTCTTAAGAATAATAAAGTGTAAAGGTGTAAAATGAGGCTAATGCAGCATCCGCAATTATTTCTTTGCAATAAACAATGAAGGTAATCATCATGCCTTCACAAGAGCCACTCAGAAACGTTTATCTTTGCAGAAAACCCTGGTCTTTATGAGCCCATCTGAAAATGTTCATTCATCATGATTACTATGATAAATATCTAGATGTATAGAATATATAGAAATTCACGTTTACTGCAGTGATAAATCTTACAGTGTTATAGAATTATTTATAGAGACTGTTTTATTTCGTGTTTCCAGGAACTGCCAAAATTTGTTATGACACATAACTTGAAATCTGTTGTGAGGGTGCTTTTGGCTTTTTCTTTAAATTAATGACAGGATTTCAATAGATCACGTGACAAAAATTTTCAAATGAAACTATTTGAATACCAGCTAATGTTGTAACGTTTGCAAAGCTGAAAACTATGGCGCTAAAATCCAATTCCTCCACCAAGTGATTGCACAGCACTCCAGAGATGGAAGCCCTCAGAAACCAGATCAGATCAGAGTAGCCTCTAAATCAAGAAGAACATCTGCTCAATTTGCCTCCTGCACATTTCCCCAGAGAAGCGTTTAGCCCATGTCCAACCTGGAGGAAACACATGGGAGATGTAGGGGGGAGGGGAGGGACTGTACGCTTCCGAGTCTCCCAACAGAGCTGGAGGAGGTAGATTCATCAGGACGACGATAATCTGGGCTCCACTGCTGAATTTATGAGCCTGAACCTGCATCGGTTCGACCGGGTGAAATGAGAAACTCAGCGAGCAGGCGTCTAACATACTAATGCCACTGCTAAGCTATCGCAAATGAATACGATGGACCTTGAGGTCTAATTAATATGCCTTCTTTTCTTGGTGATCATTTCTCCTCAAGTATTCTTGTTTTTCCCCTGCACTTTGTTTACTATTTAGTGACCTCCATGAAACAGCATCTCATTTTTTTTTTACTTTTTGCCACTGTTAAACCTCTAGTTTCCTTCTAAAACTCTTTATTAACCTGCATGCACAGAAAAAAAGCACATGTTAAACATGGAAAATGCTTTAACAGTTTTCTGTTGTAATATGAAAGGTTAGGCTACTCGTAATGGTGATTGAAATAGACCAATGCTAATAAATAAATAAAAAAATAAATAAAAATTAGGAGTACCTTCTACTGTATCTTGTTATATAAAGAGGAATTAATCTAGAGAGGGGAAGTTGTGTGACGTCATTGTCAGAAGCAGCCGCCGTCAGGGACATGAAGAGAACGAAAGGGAACAGCGACTGATGTGATATCACACACACTGACATGACAGCTGACAGGCTCGTCCTGCAGCACATAAGCTGACATGGCAAGACGCTTCGACGTCTGAACAAGAGCCACGACAAGACGGGAGAGATAAGTGAAATGGTCTCATTTTTTTCCCCCCCGCCTTTTTTCGGTGCAGAATTGCATAGTTTGCGGCGAAAAGCGTGTCAGACAAAGTTCATTGTCACACAAAATCAAACAGCCGGCTTTGAAGACTGTATGGACAGATGACAAAGTGGCGAAAGTCAAGATACCCCGAAGTGTCAGAAAAAACCTCGTTTCCCGTGTTGTCGTTCCGCCCGGTTTTGATATTCCTGCTCTTTATTCCTTGTCTTTTTAGTTCTGCCCTAGTTAACTGCACTTGTCACTAGCTGTGCCCCTAAAGTACAGTATACAAAGACTTCTTCTTCTTTCAGTAACAAATACTGTATTATGCAAAAGGGTCCCCTCTCAGTATGAACATGGTCCTTTTCAAGGTTTCTTCCTGTTACAAAGAAGCTATTTCTTGTTTGAGGGTGAGGCCTGGGGTTTCTATGAAGTGCCCAGAGACTGTTCTGACTTGCCACAGACACAATGTGAATTAAGGTGAATCGCACTGACTCAAACTGCTGGCATCCACAGTCAAGCTATCAGGTGACCCGCACATGCCCCACCCACACTAACTATTCTTTTAATTTTTTTGAGACGACACCTTCAGTGTTTAACCTCCTTTAAAGCCAGACACGTTGACTTTTGCACTGGCAGTGCTGGACGTTTTGATTCTGTTATTGTCGAAACGTCTCCCTTTCTCTCTTTCTCTCTTTCTCTCTCTCTCTCCCTCTCCCTTTCTTTCCTTCTCTCTCTGAAGAATTGTTAACTCAGTGTGACGAATCTCTTTCATTTGAGCAGCAGAATAACGGCTATGGAAGAATATTATCTGCCAGGCTCTTAGAAAGATTTTACTTTAAATATCCCACATAATCAAGGACAAAGAAATCAATGACCTCTCCTTCTACGCCCAGTTCAATAAATGTTTAATGTCATTCAAGGCAACAGCTCTAATATAAATGATCCTCCTTCATAAAAATATAATAACTTCTACTAAATAACTGCACGAAGGTATTCATTCTTGCATAAGCAAGCGCTTTAAATGATGGATGTCAATTAAGTTGTTTGGGTTGTTTGGTTTTGTTTTCTTTTGGGGTTTTGGGTTTTGTTTTTTTTTTTGGTCTTTTTTTAAGCCGTTCCCTAATGGATCTGCTTTGAAAACGTGTTAATGTGATCATGGGGTTCACGCAAGCGGCACGAGAAAAGCAGAAAGAGCCATTATAGCGGGACGGCGTGCTCCACAAGAGATGAATAACCTGAATTTCAAGGTCAGCAAGGTTTTAGATTGCTTTCATGTAAAAAGGCAAGTAAATCTACAGGGCCATTATTTTCATACCTTAGTCCTGCTTTTCATTTAGATTTAGACAATGTATTTCACTTTTGTAGGGATAGAAAACAAGACAGCGTTGTCAGCAGTGACACTCATCTCCTGAAATTTAAAGCGAGTGAGCAGTGACAGAAATGTAACTCATGCATGAAAAATGCGTTTCTTTAAACGTGACATTGCTGCATAGGAAACCCCTGGTTACCTAATTGGTCTATTCTCCGCCATCAGGTGAGTTAATGAGCTTAAAACAACTCAAAAGCCATTTAATCACTCTGCAAAATCACAGATTAATTGAATCAGCCGGTGTAATTTTTTGTACCTGTGGCCCATTTCAAGGCCCATTTCCACTAACAGCGGGTGCAATGATGCATCCGGAGCCATCTCCTCAGTACCAAATAACGCTTACCCGCTGTTTTAAAACACACTTCCTGATTCCTTACCGGTGACTCCAGCATCCCCTGCTACTTGTCTTTTGTAGACTTCTGTAGGTTTTTTTTTTTTTAAATAACTCCGTGTGCAACGATGATTGCTGAATTTTTAAATGATTAAATGTGATCGTAAAATCAATTTCCCATTCCATTTAAAAGCATTTTTATTATTCTACCGTATTTAACCTCTAAATGCTCTGGCAGACTGAGGCCTAAACGGTGCTGTTTAGGAGCAGGAAAAATATCTCGTGAGAACTGAACCTGAAGGATGGAGTGAGTAAAGAATCGATACATGTGATGGAGAGCGCGGACGGCTGAGTGAACCATTTCAGGCTTCATCAAGTGCACTGATGTTGTAAAAATGGGGGCTGAGGTTGGGGCGTGTCGACAAACAATCCCTGGAGCCTCGCATTTTATTTTTAACCATTTAACCCCGCCGCTAATCACCTGATTATCCACCTATCATCCTCTCTCGGTCGCTGTACGGTCCCGCCCCCATTAAAGCACCAAGAAAAATGTCTGGATAAACCCTTATAGCAGCGCAGGGAAGCATTTTACTGTCACATTCATCAAAATGTGAGAATTCTTGCACTTGTTTTGACAGATGTTAACAATCTGTACTTGGGGTTTTTGCAATGAATAATGAAAATCAGCTTCTGCACGTTCTGTCCAAAACTGTTACCTCAAGAACAAAGGGGCAGATGGAGCCTGCACAGAGGAAAGTCACAACAAAGACAAGTCTTTGAGCCCTTTTTTTTTCCTTATTTCCAATAATTCTGCCTTTCCCATTTTTGCATTTCTCACATTTTGCCCTGTCTTGGAAGCTGAAAAGGAATAATTTTTTTTCATTGAGGTTATTTCTTTTCAAAGAGTTTGTTGGAAATCTTAAGATATATTGTACCTTTGCACACATCACAAACCCAACTGCAGTTTGTCCCAAGTGTCAGGTGTTGTTAGTTTATTTTAGATTAGGTTCTAAGTTCTGCTTAGTTTATTAGTTTACCTCCTGTGTTTGGACTGCATTTAATTTTGTCCCTTACGAGCTCTTTCCCCTCCTGCACTTGATGAATTACCTCAATCATCTATTTGTAATGACCTAATTAAATCATGTATATAAGCCACTTCCTTCTTTCCCTTTCAGCTAGACCGTCTTCCTCGCATACATCTGTGTAGTGATCTACTCTAAATAAACATGGATTTGTTGCTGCTTGCAATTCTCTGTCAATGCTTTTAGGCTGCATCAAAGCTGATTAAGTAGATTGAATTCAGCGTTCGAAATCACCTAACATCTGTGGACACCTTCTTCTTTGGGCTTTTAACTAAAAACGACTTAATTTTCATTGATTTACCTGGTTGGTTTAAAAGCACTAATTACTCCTGCCTCTAAAATTAATGAAATATTTATCAAATGAAATATTGCACAAGTTGGTGTGTAACCAACCAACTAACTTTCCTTTTAGGCTTTTGAGAGGCGCTAATCGCGTCTCAGTGAAGGATGATGCATTTAATGTGCCCAGATGGGGGCATTGCCTTGCAGAGTGTCTAAATAAAATAAAATCTCACATCAATCCTAAATGTCACTGCAGCCATCTCTTGAGCACACAAGAGTTCGACTGCCTCTTTCTCACTTAATACTTTTGATGCTATGCTAATGGTGGGAGCCATCTTTGCTCTTCAGTGTCTCCATTAGTGATCCCAGCTGATTTGTTTTCATTTATCCTTCAGGAGAGAGATGGGCCACAACCTGGTGGGAACATGTAAATGCTACACAAAAATATCCACCTCGCAGTGGTGTTTGGGGGAGGGTGGGGGGGGGGGGCGGCAATGCTAACCACTGCATCACCGCCCAACCAAAACAACGTTGCTCGATTCCTTGACCGTGCCACGCTTGCCATCCCGACTGGTCGGCAGGCAGGTTCGCCAGTCAAGGAACCTGCCAGTTAATAACTTGGACCACAAACCATTAGGCAACACTGCTTTTTCCTAACTGATTTCCTTTTTGGTGTTTCTGGTACCGTACTTTGAGGACTTTGCCGACAGAGGACGGTCTCACCAGATGATGGACAAACGTACGGGTTTGATCCTTTCAGCTGATGTATTTTTACCAGAAAGGAGGAGGATTCCTTTTTGTAGGAAAGAACGATAGATCCCCCTCTCTGTTTTATGATAATGCAACCAAAACCACAACCATTTTAAATAAATATTCAGGGGCAAAATATCCTTTATTTACCATTCAAACTTAATGGCCTTTAGTTTTTGTTTTTTTTTTCTTTTCACAGAAACTGCTATGTAGACCATTTGACGATGTAAAAATCTGAATTCTGCTCATTTTTGCCTGATGCCAGGTCAAGCGCAGACCGTACCTGCCTGTGTATGCAAATGTGGCTGCTTATCGCCTTGTAGGTTCTCTTGTAACGTCCCCTTCCCGACCCACATGTCGGATAATCTACAGCTGCCTATCCTTCTCCTCCTTCTTATTTCCCCCATCCTTTTCTCAATCCCCATCCTTGTCTCATCTGCAGGCAGACCCTCTGCTGCTGCTGCTGCCACCGACAAGGTAATAAAGAAGTGGGATGTGAACTGGCTGCCGAATGATGGGCCTCAATCGAGAAAGAGAGAGTAAGAACGAGAGAGATGTGATTATTGGGATGACAAACAAAGGATATCACCAAGGAATATTAAGCTTTACTGAAATTCAAAAACACAACATCCACAGACAGCATCAGGAAACAAGGAATGCTCTTTTCTTCTTTTCTTTTCTGTTGATGTTTGGAAGCCAGGATTGAGCGGATACCGTGAATAATTTATAAGATTTGATGGATGGTCATGTCCTGCGTCACTTTCAGAGACGGGGGTTCCAAACCTTCACAGCGGAACTTTAGCCGCTGCTGTCAGATACTAACAGGTTATACTTAATACTTAAAGTAAAAATATAATTTCTCATTCTCAGCAAACCAAGCAGGTTTGTTTTTTTCAAATTAAAAATAAATGTATTTTCTTATTTAGGGCTTTTCCGGACGTCCTTCATCTTAGCAGTCTGTATAATTCATTATTGATTCGTAAATTAGGTAGCTGAAACTCAAACAGAAAAGCTTTTTATATTGTATAGTTACAATTTGTGCAAAAGCTGAAAGGAAAAACATTCAGTGGTTGATTTAAATGTGTAGCATAACATTTGATTGACAAATATTTCATGTACTTTTGGGCATTTCCCCCCCCCCAATTCACTCAAATTCATCACATAGTTATTTACTTTTTATTTATTTTTGGTTAATCTAACCGTGAAGCACTTTATTTGACACTTACAATTAACCTTAGTGGGTCACCAAGAGTTGTCTGAGGCTGATGAATATATATGACCTCCACTGTGCAGCAGCATACGTGATACAGGAGAAAACACTCCTATAACCAGGGAAGACACAAAGTCTGCTAGACTTTAGATTGTGGAGTCAATACAGATTTATTTACCAAATTGGAGAGTCTTGAATGCATCAGTGCACCTAAATTATTTTCTCTCTGCATAGTATTCTGGCGGGAGGGGGGGGTTGTATCTTTTTTTTTTTTTTTTTTTTTTTTGCCTCCAAGCAATCCCCACAATTTTCTCCATGCTGTTTGTGACAGTTTCCAGAGCTCGAGCGGGACTGTGATATCACCTGGCAAAAGTAAAATAAAAAACAACACTGTTATTGGGCAGTTACATTTGAAAAATTCAAGGGAAAAAAATGATAATTTTCATGGCTTGGTTTACTTTTCTAAAAGCTTTAGATTGAACCTGATTTTGTGTTCATTTTTTGTTTGTTTTTTTTTTTGCATTTTGTATTTTCAATCAAAAAAATAAAACCTCAGTTTTATTAACATTTTCTGTACTGTAAAAGTTGTTATACAAAGTCCATGATTAACAGCTCATGTGTGTGTAAGAACGCATATCATTGTTCTTTTGCATCGCTCATAAGTGCAAGTGTTTACGCACACCGCAGCCATAATTCTAAAGAGTTCCTAAAACATTTTTATTTTTATTTGCACTCAGTATGGTGCGCTAGTATAGCATCTTTTTGAGGAAGAAAAAAATCAAATGGGGTCATAAGTTAAAACCTGGTTATAAACTAACATTCGATGAGAGGTCACGCTTCTCCCTGTGAGAAAACCCTCGCGGCTTAAAGGCGATCACCAGATTTCCGCAGTCACCGCAGTGCGAAGGAGCAGGTCGTGTGGCCGAGATAACAAGCAGTAACAGCCCTGAAATGAAAAGATCAAACGGTATTAAGTGGTGATGAGGTATCGCTGGTATATTGGTGGAATAGAAAGGGCACACCTAATGACCAGATGAACCGCTGGAGGAAAAGATCTTACTCCTCCGCGTGCAGAACAACTAACGGGGTACTTTTCTGACAGACCTTCACGTTGATTGGTTTATCGTCCGGTGCAGAGTGTCCTTTGCTAAAGATTAGTTGGAGCCGTGTCTCGGCCTGTTCCGCCAGCCAGGGCACCACAACCTGAACGCATCTTTGTATTTTCCGACAGTGTATTTATTTTTTTCACTTCGCTACTGCCGAGTGAGATTACAAGGTTGTCAAATAAGCAACGCATCAATAGCTCTCTCTTTTTTTTTTCAATTTTCATGATGCAGCTTTATCTAGAATATTGTTGATATTCTATATTCCACTCCACTAGTGCTGTAGGATTATGGGTCATTTGCCTGTAGATGACATTCCCCCCAGTGTCTGTGGTAATCCCAGGAGCAGCGTTTGGCCTCTCGTCGCAGCTATAGATAAACAGCACAAGATGGTTTTTTTTTTTTTTTGTTTGTTTGTTTGGTTGGTTTTTTATATATATCCTTTTTTATACTGCACTTGGAAAAAAAAAAAAACAAAAAACAAAAAACACGTAGGCGGATATTTGCCGGAAACCACAAAGGAACGGTGGGAATAAACCCAGGTCATCAGATGTGCCAGTAGACCTGGTTTTTTTTTCGTTAATTATCCACCAAACTAAAATACTGAGCGAACTGCCCTGTCCTGTCCCTGTCAATGTCCTGCGCAAATGAATTTGCAGACAATTCTGTGCTAAAAGGTTGTCTGGGTATAATTCATATTTAATATGTCTTCCATCTCCTCTCTGGGCTGCTGTTGAAGCCGAGTGTTGATAAAGCACGGCTAATGCATATTAAAACCGATACACCTCCATACCTTCCCAAGGCCGCGTGGGTGTCTAATCATGCACTAGCATAGGAGAACATAGCATAGGGTAAATAAGTGTGGGGATAAAAAGCTAATTAATCTTTTTAAAAAAAAGACACAAGTCCAATGAGTCCATAGATCTATGTATTTTTTTCACCTTTATATGTGTTAGTTTGTAACGAATCATGCAGGGTATCCAACCACAGTAGCGAAATGGCATAATCTATGTTTCAATTCCACTAGAGCCTAGATTTTACTCTTTAGGCTGGTAATTGTGATTTAAATTACTGATGCATCTTAAAAAAACAAAACTAATTTTTCTCTTTCTATCTATGTACGTATGTGTCCTTGGAGAGTATATTTGTTTTTGTTTTTTATTTATTTCATTTAAATTTATTTTGGGCTGCTTTTAATGAGTTTAATGGTGTAAAAATGGATGCACCTCATTTATCTATTTCTTTGGGGAGGAGTGATCTCAAAACCACAGTGCAATCAGTTTCCCCCTGAAAGCCAGGCAGACCTGCAGATTTAAATAACAGGCTCTTGTCTTTGAGGGACAGTTACGTGGGCTCTGACAGGTGGATTCAGGTGCTTCAACCTCCTCCATATCCCCCAGTTCCATTAACGTCTCCATCATAATCTGTTGAGGGCCTCAAACCCCCCCACTTGTGATGGAAGTGTACGTGATTGTGTTGTGTAGATCGAGTTGTAAAAACACTCCTGTGATTAACGGCAGGCAGGATGAAGACGTGTGAGGTAATGCACAACAAGGAAAACAGCATCTCGGACTCGCCGATCAAAGCATGAAGCGTCAAATGTGATTTGCAAGTTTCTACATCCAAAACCACCATTTGTGTGCTGGGAAACATGGCACAGAGAGGCTTTGCGTTCACATATATTTTGGAAAATATCTTCAAAAACCAACCCTTAAAACCAATTTTAAAGAGGAAAAAACTTGGGCTTTTTGGCAAATCAAAAAGAAATATACCTTCAAATAACCTAAACTGCACGTATCTATTTTGTTTTAGTGCAGACTCTGTAAATCGATAGTTCTGCACCAATAAAAATCAGTTCATTCTTCACCGATGTGTCCAAGGGGGTGCCAACTTTATGGTTTTCATAAAATTTCAGTGAAGAAGTGAAGATGTGGACAATTTTACTAAACTAACTAAAATGACAAAAACATGGGCGGTCACTTCCTGAATCTGCAGATGTGTACATCACTCAAAGGCAGTTTTAAAATCTTAAAAGTGCCTTAAAAAATGTTTTTATTATTACAATAATTATTATTATTATTGCTTTTTGCTGCTGCATCGTTCTGTATTTGGTCTGCTGGGTCCCTGCAGCCAACATGTCAAAGTGCAGCTTCTGAATTATACAGAAACTAAATTGTTTTTTCCTGTTTGTGTATAAACCTCACTCTAGATCCCCCCCCCCACCCCTCCCCAGTAGACACATGCACCTTATTACAGCTGTGACACAGCAGCTGGAGCTGGATCTTTCCACCGGAAGCAACCATCCTAGAAATGGGCTCCTGCTCCACTGCCCTGGAGGCGATGTTTAGGGCTCTATTTTTTATATTTTTTTCTTTCTAGAAACTACATCAATCTGCAAAGAAAAGATCAGGGCCAGACACAATGATAATTAAAATAAAAATAATTGAAACTGTAGCAAAGTACAAATTCAAAACCAACAAACTGATGGGACAGATTTCAACTTGAGAAAGTTCAGTCAAATCTGCATGTTCTTCCCCATCAACATAATGAGAGGGATGAACAGACAGAGGTCAAACAGCACCTAAAGACGGTGATAGCATTTTCCAAATCAGAGCATTTCGATGCTGCCTGGATGATTTTCAGCCGTTTGGTCATAAGAAAAAGCCATTTCATCCATTTCCATCATAGTGAATGTTCCTTGTCGAGCAGCGATGGATGTTGCCACGAAGTAGCTGATATAGCCGGGGTGCAATTATAATGAGAAGGGCTCGCAGCAGTCGGTGGGGGGGGTGCACAAATGCACGTGGAGTAATGAAGAAAGTGACATAAATCATCTCAGACACTGATCCAGAGTTTTCTTTAGGTTCAACCTTGTCTAACTACTCATTATTTCACTACACTTTAAAAAAGAAGTGGAGGAAATATTTTTTGTTAATCCCACAAAGGGGAAAATGATTATTTCTACCCTCTGGTTTTTGGTATTAAGTAAAACACATGTGCAGTGTATATGATCACTAACACGTGCAGCCATTAGTGGTGGCTAAGCTAACCGTGAACCGTCAATGTGGCTGAACCAGCTCGAGACACACACACTCTACCTCAGCTTTGGAATGTTAAAAGCCAAATTTTAAAATACTAGTATCAATAACTAGGCTTAAATGTTTTCATTTAGACCTTTTTTTTGGCCCTCAAAAGAAAAACAATAAATACTAGAGACATTCTAATTAACTCCTGGAGTCACACTAAACCTCTTGGCTATATTATGTCAAAGAAAAGGCAATAAAAGGAATTTAACCATGAAAATATCCATATTTTGTAAATTACAGGTTTTTCGTCTCTATATATTCATATATGCTTTTCTCTAAAATAGATAACAGATAGGAAATGACACATTCTGGTTCGCAAACACCTGATTTCTCACGGACCAAAATATACCTGGAAAACGAATGCAAATAAATACTGCGCATGTTTACCAATGCTGTTTTTTGTAGAGACTCAATGACTGAATTCCTCTTTAGAATAAGTAGCTTAGCGAGAACTCGAGCCAGCGACAGATGTCAGCAGGTTGCTTTCATTTCTGCCCGTGTGCTTCCTGCCTGTACCTGTCTGCACGTACATGAAGGCATCGCACCGCTTCTCCCCAACTTCTAATGGCATGGCCCACCATGCCTGGGTAAGCACTGGATTCCTTGGCGGTACACCTGAGACTGTGTGTAATAACATATCTGTGTTTGTGCGTGTGTGTGTGTGTGTGTGAGAGTGTGAAAGAATGAGACTATAGGTAGAAATAAAAGTAGAGCAGGAAAATGCTGAGTGAACATTTCTTCTATCTCCAAGCAATTTTTTTTTTCTCCCTCTGCCTGCGTGATATTAATTATGTCTGTTTGCTTATGCTTCTGTGAATCTTTTTCATTTCAAAGCATGTTTGCCTTTCTGTGCCCACCCAGAAACATGCATCTGACCATGTTTTTTATGTCGAACGGGGCATTATGGGCTGCAGGGAACAGCCATCACCACCAACGATCAACATTTACTGATGATTTATTGCCAGACAGTCATGAAACCTGAGGTTGTGACAATATCTCACTTCGATTACCAGTTCTAACTGACAGAAGGTGTAAAATTGATTGAGCCATGAGTTGGTTATTTGGGGTTTTTTTTACCTCCACCCAAGAAAAGTAAAAAACAGCACACAGAAAAAATAAAAGATGCTTCATCTCGTAAGGCTGGGTGTTATTGTGCTACCTGCACCTACGAATTCATCAGCTTATTGTAAATAATGCTGTATTCATTATTGGTTAATAGTTTATTGGCCTAAAAAAATGGTGCATCAATATTGATCCTTTCCCTCCTAGTAAATTATTGCCGTAAGCATTCGTGTCTAATTGTCCCTCTCTGTAATTAGCAGAAGCAGTCATATCTTCCAATATCTTCTGCATTCTTCACTATTTTTGTTTTGCCAGAATGATACAATAAAACCTCTGATTCATTTTTTTTATTTCCAATCTCCGCTGTTTCCAGACACGCTGACAAAACACAGTTTGTGTATTCATAAGCTATTAGCCTCCAAGCAGGCAGATGAGTCTCCTTGCCCAAGTGTCATCTCTCCTCCATCCTGCCGCCAGCGTACCTGGTGGTGACGGCAATGAGGGCAGGTAATGGACAGAGCAGGGTACTACTTTCACATTTAAAACTGTTTGCTTTCAAAGTTGCAATTTTGAAGCTGTGAACATATTGGTGGAAGATGGGTGGGTTTTTTGTTGCTGCATCTTCATTATTACGGTCAACTCCTTCCCCCCACCCTATATCTTTTTCTTCTTTTCCTCCTCCTCGTCCTCCTCTAAGCAGATGACAAAATATCATGTTTAAATCATCCTCTGTGAATCTGCTGCCTTGCTAAAGTACTTCATTTATTTATTTTTGTAGGTTACATGGTCTTGTAGATGGTATAAAGCAATTTTTGCCTTAGGCTAATGCCATTATGCGATGAAAACACAATGTTGGCAGACAGGGATCTTTCTTTTTTTTTTTTTTTTTTACCCCCTGCCTCTGGTGGCGACCCATCAATCCTCGTGCCTGTCACTTTCCATGATTTTGCTGTTCCTATGTATTCCCAAAGCGCAGTGCTATTTACGTTGCCTCTCCTCTACCGTCTTGTCGCCTGACACATTTTCTTCTCTAATCTCTGTATTTAAACAATCACGTGACTCTTTACGTCACAATCGTTTACTCGGTGTGACAGAAGAGACGAGAAGCTGGGACCGAAGGTGGATGAGGCCACCAGCTAATCAGCTGGCGCGGTAGGGGAAAGACGAAATAAGAGCGGGAGCTGAGCAGAGCTGCCTTTTGTTGTTATTATCATTATTATTATTACTTGTTATTTTACTTGCGAAACTATCAGGGGACAGCACATGAAAAAGGGAGGGTTGAAGAGAAAAATACAGAAACAGGGAGGGTAAGTAGATTAAAAATAAAGGAGAGAAATAAAATCCCAAAGAGGAAAAATGTTCTCTTGTGTATTAGACAGAAGGCGGGAAAGAAGTCCCAGTGATGTGTAAAAAAAAAAAAAAAAAAGTGGATATTACTGTCAGGAACCAGCGGTGCTGCTTTCAGTTAGTCTTCCTTGTTTTTTCCCCAGAGAGCGTAGGCGACTGAGCAGCCGGCTGGTGACACACACCTGTACTGCTCATCATCTGCAGGGTATTCAAGGTGCTGGCACCTGGTCATCGGCGTTGGATCGCTTCGTCTCCGGTGTAGTAAATAGAGCTACTTGCCTGATCATTGTTGTGGATTACTCTCATTTTATGACTGTTTTTCCTGTTATCTTTCTGAGGTCACCACGTCCAGATGTGAGTGATCCGTTTTCTGTTTGCTCTGCCAGCAGTCGTGTTCTCTTGCTTCCAGCCCAGCACATTGTTGGGTTTTTTTGTGTTTGTCCTTACTTCCTCCAGTGGAGTGCTTTTAGTTTTGTGATTCCTGCCTCCATTGGCCTGTAGTTTTCCTTTGGCAAAATTAAAAACCTTTTTTTATAGTAAGTGTGTGGTGTCTTCTGTGTTTGTGTCCTGTTACATCATTCAATACTTTGAAAAAGCTGACAACAGAAAGTTATTTTTCCTGATGAGGCCTACGCAGAGACCTGTCAGTCAGGAATAAAGGAATAGGAGGCACTCTGATTTGATTTTGAGACCCGGTGAACAGGGTGTGGTTGAGAATCACTCAATTTCATTTGCAAACAGCATGCTGGCAGCTTGGTTTGTCCAGGTGTCTGCGCATGAATCAGATTCTGCTATCTTGATTTCCATCGTGCTGGGAACAATTAAACCTTATGACCTGAACGCCCTCTATTAACCATCACTAAAGACATTAAGAAAGGCAGCCTGGCATAACATTTACTTTGTAATTACACAGACGAGGAGGCGCGCATTCACTAATTTGCAATAGACTTTCACTAGACTAAGCTAGTCAATAAAGATTTCATTAACTGGATGCATGTATGCATTCAGGGTGTGTGTGTGTGTTTGTGTGTGTGTGTGTGCATATTCACGTGCCTGTACTTCTGTTGACGGCCTAATCCCTTATTTTTGTTTTTTAAATTACTTTTCACAGTCCAACTCATAGTTACTTTGAATCCTCGTGTTACATCAAAAAAACTGGCTGTTTTGTCGTGCGTCATACTGTTAGTAATAAGTGTTATATTAAACCTCCATGCATTAACAGACATCCCCTTTCTGTCAGATCCTTGCCAGCACAGTTTGTTTGATGTCCTCCTAATATTACAACCTGAGCATGCTTGCCCATCGGCTGTTTACAGGCATCTTTATATATATTCTAGTTCTATTTCAAAGTTAGCTCCTCTATGACTTGTTGTTGAGCACCCATGCGATTCCAATGCACCGCAACTGGTTCTCTTTTGATAATCCAGGTACACGCTGGTCTCTCACATCATCTAAACTTTCAGAAGATGCAAAATAAGAAAAGAAGTGAAGTAGAATGCTTTGTTATTTAGAGGGGAAATTTCTCGCATGTGCATGACTAGTAATAAATACTGCATGTCATGTGATTAAATATTTAGCTTTATTCCCTGGCAGGGGTTACAGTGGGCTGGAGTATATCCAAGCCATAGTGGGGTACATCGTGGGCAAGATGCCAGCTTTTTTTGAAGGGTCAATGAAGGACAACAAACATTCACATTTGTACCAACAGGGTCAGTGATTCATTAAATGTATTTTCTGTGGGGCAGAAAGCTGGAGAGAATTTCTGCAGACCCTGGAAAAACATGCTAACTTTGTGCATAAATGTCCCTGAACCCAAATGACCCACGGAGGCCCTACCCTTTATTAAATATTTAGTTCAAGAAAAGCAGATACATTTGAACCAAACAGCCTGGGCCAGCAGACTGTTTGGTCATCAGTCAGACATTACCGTTCACGTTCAGAGCCAAGGCTTAAAATGAGTCAGGAGCAACAAGGGGATGAACAGTCCCAATTCTCCACTCGTGCTTTAATGGTTTAACTGTGTTCACATCTACATCCGTGTCTCTGGAAGGGGGCATCTTACCATCATAAAAGCCAGACTTGAGGGACAGACCACACCTGCTCCTTAAGGAATTACAGTCTGCTCCTATCTGTCAACAGACACAGCGTTAGCTGTGTGTGGGTAAACGAGAGAGACAAGGAGAGAGAGACAAAAGTAGTCATGGGGTGGTATAGGTTTTGCAATTGCCTCCTTAAATTCTCAATATGCAATACGCCTTTGTAATATACACGCACACTTTTCATTCACGCTGCAGACTAAAAAGGTGTGCGTGTAATATACACGCACACTTCTTCATTCACGCTGCAGACTAAACTAGCTGGCAAGAAATTACCCATAAAATGCAGCATTTATTTTTGACGATAAGACCCAGAGAAATACCCACTGCTCAGCTTTAATAAGACGATTAGAGCGACTTTTCCGATAGCAGCTGCCATAAGGCGCAAGACATTAGAGCGCACTGGCCATCTGTGTTGAACATCAGGAGCTTGTTCAATTTCTTAAATTCAGATTCATGACTCCCACATACAAGCAAGGCGCCTCGGTGTTTTTCACAATGGCTGAGCTGGGATACTTATTTCTGGACCACAGGAAATGAAAATAAACTGCAGCAAATTAACTTCACTCACTTTAGCTATTCTTATTATATATATATATTCTTTATGTGGTTTGTCCAAGCACATTTGATGCTGCGGCCCAACCAGTTTATTCAGTTTTAAGCCTTCTAGCCACGTGAGACTGGCCATGTTCAGCACTGCCTGTACAAACTTGGCACGTCAACTTGCTGTAGAGTTTATGAAAATGGCTATGATTATTTCTCCTCAGGTACCACACTTGTCTTGGCTTTATTAGCGCGCAAATCTGTTTGTCTGCTATAAATATCAGCGCCTCACAGTTATGTGTTCTGAGACCGAGACATGTCAAGCACTTGCTCCATACCGTCTTCTTCTTAAGTAAAAAGAAAAAAAAAAAAAGTACAATTTACAACATTTTAATAAAACGGTTAGATTTACTCATTTTTTTTCTTTCTTGCTTTCTTTTTCCTGTTGCCGGGGGCCTAGACATTCCCTGCCCCTACTACAGTGATGAATGAAGGGACATGAAAAAAACCACACAGCGCTCATTTTTATTGATGTCTCAAGGCAGAATAAATGTTACAGTAATTTGAAACTCTAGTTTATGTGAGGGCCACACGGTGGTGCAGCGGGTATCGCTGTTGCCTCACAGCAAGAAGGTCATTGGTTGCAAGGTTAATTGGAGACTCTAAATTGTCCGTAGAGTGTGAATGTGAGAGTGAATGGTGTGTGTGCCCTGCGACAGACTGGCGACCTGTCCAGGGTGTATCCCTGCCTTCGCCCTAAGAGAGCTGGAGATGGGCACCAGCAGACCCCTGCGACACCACAGGGTATGAAGCGGGTAGGATAAGGGATGGATGGATGGATAGTTTATGTGCAGTCTACCAATAGCATCTTTGGAAAAATAACGGATATAAAAATTCCAGATAAATGAAAGCACCACGAGTCCTCCAACCGCGCTCTTTATGCTCGTCTTTATTTAGTGACCACAACTTGCCATCAACGACTCCACGTTGTAACCGAGATTCCGAAGTTTGGAAAAAATAACTCTGACTAAATAACTAATAAATAATTACTCCAAAAAAAGATGGGAGAGATGAGTTGTGAGTAGGTTCAACAGACTGACGGGGTGACCACGTGTTTGACATTTCCCTCAAAGTCTGGCAGAAGAAAAAAAAGTGAAAGATGGATAGTCAAGGGATAAGACAAGTGAAAAAGACGTGTCAGCCTCCATCTGAAATGGGTAGGGAGGAGGGAAAGGGAGGAGAAAAGAAACCTTTCAATTTTTATCCATGCATAATACTTTCTAAAGAATACTTTCTATATATAAGGTTGTCATGGCAACCCACGCTAAGACAACCTGATGAAAGCAGTTAGATGTCTCCATAGCCACATCCTTTAGCAGGCACTTTCAGAGGAGAGATAAACCTTCCACTATAGTACTGTATTATGTTTGCTATGATTGTGTATTATTTTCTATCTCTCTCTCTATCTTTTTTCTCTCTTGCTCTTTATCTGTCTCTCTCTCTCACTCTGTCTTTCTCTCTCTTTCTCTCTTTTATTTCCTTTGTCCTGTCTCGTCATGCGTCTTCTGCTTAACCCAGTCGGCTTACAGCAGGATCCTTCTTGTGAGCCTGGTCCTGCTCAAGGTTTCTGCCTGTCAAAAGAGTTTTTCCTTGCCACTGTACTTACTGAAGGCTCTGGGTTTCTGCCTCCGCAAAGCACCTCGAGACTTTTTTTTTTTGTGTGTTAAAGGGACAATATAAATAGGTTTTAAAAATAAATTGAATTGAAGTGAACTGAACTGAGAAAATGGCCGAGGTGCTGGGTATGCATGTTTTTACAGGTCCTGGAAGGTCCAGCAGAAACAAAATGTCCAGTTGACGACAAGGAAGCTTTCTCCTTACTGTCACCACACAGCAGTTGCACATATTTCATATTTATAATTTTACTGGTTGGCTAACCAAGGCGGTAAGTCTTGTGTAGATCAGGGGTGGGAAAATATTTGTCCTGAAGGGCCACTGTGGGGTTTTGATCTTAATGAAAGCCAGGTGGTGTGGAAAACTAACCCCCAAATGAGGGTCAGGGGTTGAAAAATCATTCTTAATGGACTATTACCTAAATAGTTTGAAGAGCCTGTAATTTGGTCCAACTGGAGATAGATAATGAAGTTCCAAAACATGTTTGGCTCCACCTTCTTGAGAGGACATGTCAGCATGCTAGGTGAAGGGAGGGGTCTAAACCTTTTCCTAATCAATCAAGATGACAACCCACTCAACTTAGCTTTTGGAGAAATTATTGTAAAGGCTCAGCAAGCCGGATTTAAAAGGTTTCTCGGGCCTCACACGGCCCCTGGGCCTTAGTTTGCCCTCTGCTATAGAAAAATTGTGCTGGAAACAATTCAGCTAGCGATGCCAATCATCAGGTGTACCAGAGATCCACAGCAGCCAAAGATCTAGGTACAAGGCCAACACAGAACCAAACAAAGATTG
The DNA here is from genome assembly GCA_000180735.1 of Tetraodon nigroviridis. NCBI lineage: Eukaryota > Metazoa > Chordata > Actinopteri > Tetraodontiformes > Tetraodontidae > Tetraodon > Tetraodon nigroviridis. The sequence continues at coordinate 31,159 of CAAE01009970.1, read as the reverse complement.
AATTCTTTTCAACGGTTCCAGACAGGATCGTAACATAAGGCATGGCTGGATGAGTGACTGCTGCAATAAGGCGCCTCTCCAAGGCATTTCCAGCATTCTAGGTATTCTGCCTGTTCAGCCACACTCAGGTCAATTAAATTATTAGGTCAGATCAGTTATGAGCACCAGGACTAAACAATGTTGCTGACAGATTTAATCCAGAAGAAAAGCTTGTTATCGAAGCGGCTTTGCTAACAGAGGCCAGTCAATGGGGGGTAATTGCAAGAACAGTGGTGCTGTCACTTAGCCACAGATTACTTTGTTTCATCCGTTTGCAGGCAAGAGCGGCTCCCATCGTCATTGTTACGACCTGGCAGAAGGCAGAAAAACGATGTGAAAAAGGCCCCGTTGTGACTGTTGCAATTTACCACCTGTGTAAAGTTGAATCTGCAGCCAAAGGCGGATTTACAAAGGCGGAATCCTACACCTGCAGGTGCCGACTGAATGTTTCACATTTCGAAGCGATGCCAAATCCCCACAGTGAGGCTCGTACCCACCTAAAATGTATAAATTTAGCACCATAGTAAACACTGTAGCAACACTAAGGGCAACATAAATTTGGTAAACAGCTACTGCTACTAATTATGTCCTGCCACCTGCTGCGGAACAAACATGAACAAACTGCAAATTTGTTAAAAAAGGGGACTAATAAATGGAGACGTGAGCAGAGAAAGCGCACCCATTGTTTTTTAATGAGTCTTAACTTCAATAAATGCCCACCAGATGTCTAATGTATCCAAGTTGAGGTAATACTTGTTTAGGGGTCATTTTGAGTTTTTTGTTTCTACTCCGCTTTTTAAAAATCGCACATTTTGTTTCCACCAACTTCCCGTCCTTTTTAATCATCCTTCAGAAACCCAATCTGAACACAAAATGGGCATGAAATATCCCGCTAATCATATTTCATGATAGAAGTCAGAAACGTTGCCTAATCTTTCTCATAATCTGATTGCCAGATTACAGTGTTGAAGGGGGCGTTTGAAAGCCAGAGGTGAGAAAGATCTAGAATGTTGTGTTCCCAAAATGCAAAACTTTTTTTAGATGCACCAGAGCCAAACCGTCACCTTATTAGGAGGAAGCCAATGAAAATTTCCAATATAATACTCAATTCAGATCCAGGTTGTTATTGTCGATACTATTAGGCAGCTGTGTGATCAATCATCTACACCAAAACGATGAAAAACACATCAAGCTCATTTCAACATCGGAAGACATCTTGAAGACATTCAGCAGTGTTATCAGCTCAGAACTGGCAGAAAGGGGTGTGACTCAGGAACATCCATCTGCTTTCAGGAGAGGTCTGGCCAGAACTGGTCATCATCGAAGAGGTACAGCCAAAAAGCCATACCTTCCACATGGAAACGAGGCCAAGCGACTCAATTATGCAGTAAACCACAGGAGGTGGGGTGCAGGACAATGGCAGCAGGTGCTCTGCACTGATGAGTCCAAAATTTAAAATATTCTGGCTGTTAGGGAAAGGCAGTTTATTTCCCAATTCCCTTTAGAGCATCTGCAAGCAACATAGAAGCATAGTGAAGGTTTCTTGCAGCTTTGCAAATGTAGCTGGAGATTTGGTGAGGATTAAATGGATCCCTCAATAGGGTTAGTTCTCCAAGATATCTGGGAAAAATAAACTACCAGCTGAGTTTTTTTAAAACTCACACAAATGCTAAAGATACATAGACATTGAGCTGCTGTGTGTCCATATTGTCCAGTGCATAAAAACAAGTTTGATTGGGTTGCATAATGTAGAATCACATGAAAGTGAGGTGGGGGGAGAAAAAAAATCAAGATTTTGTTGATTTTTGAGTGTACTGTTGTCGGTGAGTGCTCAGGGTTTTAAGTTGTTTGTGCTTGTAATAAAGTGTTCCTGAAGTGCTGCTGGAATTTCTGACACACGAGTGGCACTTCATTGTGGCACGGTGCCGCCATTTTTTTTGCTGTTAGCCGCGTTCATCACAACCATTAGTATTTACCTATGTGGAGTTTGATCCCAGGAGCGAAGATGCACAATTCAAAAGAACGGTTAAACTACCGGCATTGTGCATTGTTCAGTTTTCTTCGTTCACGCAGGCGGTAGACAAGCTTTTTTCTTTTAATCCTGTTTGTGCACGACCTCCTGAAATGAAAGGGTCTGCCCTATGAGACGCTGCTGTGTTCAGCAGCTTCAGTGCATCTTGAAGATAGTTCACAAAGAGGTGCTGAATTTTAATAAAGCCCTGCTAAAGTTTTTGGTAATAACTGTATATTTCTGTATCTCCCTACATCATGTCCTGCGGGTCACCTCCTCCATCTGCCGCGACACACTTCTTCACAGCCAAGATTAGCTTTCAATGGACGGAATTCATGTCGCCACAGTAATAACTCCCCACTGTGGTGCGCGCCTGCCCCGTGTGCACACTGGCTCCTTAGTAATAAGCTTGTTGCTTTCCACCGGCTCATTTATCTGCCTGCATTCACGGTGACCTTCATCTGTATGGCCTGCACACATCGCCCGCACTCTTTCCCCGTCTGGCTCTCTCAGTCTTTCCTTTATACACAGGCGAGGGAAAAAAAAAAAAAAAACAAGATGTACAATATTATTTTGATCATCTGTGCCAGCTTTCATGGAGCTTGCAAGTGGACCTTATTCCATTTTTTTTTCATCTTCCTGTGCAGGAAATACTGTGTGTAGATGATTAATGTTCAGCAGATAGATTAAATTTGTCCTTCCGAAGCGCTCCTTCCTTTTGCTTTCTCTCTTTCCTAATTGAGATAATAACAGTTGTATTAGTCATGCAAAGCTGAGCAGATAAATGATCTGTTTTTGAAGAAGAAACACGAGTTCATTCGCCAGGTGATTTATGAAATTTTGCCCAGGCTCAGATAAGGTTCTGCGTTATCAGACCCTGAGCTGAGCACAAAATATTGATAATTTGGATCTGTGGTTCGACTGTAGGCTTATCCAGCTATATTGTTTACGTTTGATGGTATTCTTGATATTCTTTGATCATAATTTGTCTTGCTTAACTCTCAATCAGCAAGCAAGACATGTTAGCTTATCTCTGAAACTTAAAGCATACCTTTATCACATGTACACAATGCCATGCTATTGGCTGACCATCCACAAAGCCCCCTTTATTTTAAAATTACTAGATAGGATAGCATTGCTTTTTTTTTTCAAGCCCTCCAGCATCTATTGCCTGAATAATATCTTCTGAACCAGACTGTTGTTGTTGTCTCTGGTTTCAACTGAGACTGGCTTTTGTTTTGATTTACCTGGATTATGGCGCACAGTCACGCCACATCGTTCACTAGCCCACTTTACCATTTCCAACTGGTGTCAGGTGTTACTACCTGATTTTTAAATAGGCAAAAAGAATGGCCACAAAGCCTATACGCTGGCTGCCTGTTTGCCTTAAAACGATCATAAAATGCCTTCTTTTTTTTACACATTTAAGGATTTCATAAATGCTGCAAACTAAAAAACAAAACAATGTCTATTAAATTCACAGAGGCTGGGTCACAGGCATCTTATAAAGCCCTTGCCAATTTGTTTGTTTTGTTTTTTTAACAAAGGAGAGAATGAATATTTAACACGTTACCAGGTATTATCCTTTCATGTTTACCATTTTGCATTTTTAATCCTATTTTATTGCCTCGTGTTCTCTGATAACAGGGTTGATTGGATTTGTTGTTTTTAACTATTTTGAGGATTAATATTTTATTTCTTGTTATTCTGAACGACCCAGTCAAATAAAGAGATGAAAGAAAAAAAAAAAGTGTTTATTGTGTATTGGCTATTTGTTTTGTTTTTCTTTTTTTATATATCAAAGATATAAAGTTAAAAGCTATTTGCTTTATGTAACCAAACAAGAGACATTCTTCCTTTATTACTGTTAATGGATATGATTACAAAAAGAATTGTTTATGCAAGTGGACAGTTCATAAAGCAAAAACCTGGCCCGCTTTTTTTTACAATGAAGCCCAAAATGGTTTTATATTCTCACACCACTTCTGTCGACTGTGCAGCCAGCCACGCTGACTTGCTAGAAAAGGTTCATCTCTTAAGTGCTCCTGCGTCGAATCTGAAACCATTCGGAGAACACTTTACTGGCTGTAACGTGCTGGCACAGTTGTCCCGAGGTAAAGAACGATGATCCTCACGTGCTGCAAGGTCACACAAGAGTCCAGGGCCTCATTCCCGAGGTGGCGTTGTTCGACTTTAGCCCAGTGGTGGCTCCCTCTACCTGTCTTGCCACAAACGTAAGAACACTAAGGGAGAAGTTTTACTCGCTAGCTGGGAAGCGAAGACTGCATGCTACCCATTGAAATCAATTTGGCTCTTTTCACTTTGGGATAAATAAACCCATTCTATTCTTCTTCTTTTCTTTTCCAAGGCGGTCAGCAACAGTTTTTGACAAATGTCGGTGACATCAGATTGTCATTATTAAAATACACAGTCAAAAATGTGAAAAGAATTCATTTCAGATGCTGGTCAAGGCAAAGGCATTTAGAAGAAGT
>CAAE01009970.1:0-15714 GCA_000180735.1 Tetraodon nigroviridis | reverse complement strand
ACATAAAATGTTTGCATAGTCTACGTGTGAGCAGAGGACTGGATTAACAGTGATATTTTATATTAATGGGGAAGTTGCGACAGCCAACGAAGCGCTCTGTGATGACGTCATCGCGCCTGCCATTGTGCTCCGCATCAGGAAGTGTTATGTTTCATAGGAGTTGTTTTGACAATGATGGAGGAGGAAGAATTTGAATTTGCAGAGGATTTGGAGGCTATTTTGCATCTGACCCCGGAGGTGCAGCTAGCCATTGAACAGGTATCGTAACAAACTCGACAGGATGGCATTTACGTCTGATGTTTCTGCAATGAGCCGGCTAGCTGTTAGCCAACTGCTGCTATCACATAATGTTAGACGTCTGCCTGAAGGCTTGACTTAAACGACATAAATTCAGAGGGAGAATTAATATGTCATAGATAACCACGATTGGTGAATTTATGCTTTGCCAGTCAAGGCGATACTGTGTTTGAAAGACTAATGTCTCCACGTCTGATCTACACGTAATAGCCACATTATACTATGTTCGGCAGTGATGACATTCAAATGTATGTTTTCTGTTTTTAAGGTGTTTCCTAGCCAAGATCCACTGGATAGAGCAGACTTCAATGCTGTTGAATATATTAATACACTATTTCCCACCGAGCAGGTACAGTGACGCTAACACTGGGACGTGTATTGAGTCGATCATTAAATGTATACGTATACAAAGTTGTTTCACGTTCTTACCCTTGTAATTTCTTTTTATGTATTTTTCGTTGCTCATATATGATATCAAATATATTACACGATTGAGAATTTTTTTTGGGTGGAGGAGAATGTTGTGTTTTTGACCAATTCTCCGTTGTTTCATATAGTGTGTATAGGTGTAAAAGACAGTCACAAAAAAAAAAAGAAATACCGCAGATAAAAGACGACACTACATTAGAGTTGTCCCTTAAACATGACAGCAGAAATTTTCTACTTGATTACCCTTAGTATTAACCATACTTTAGAATATCTTTAGGACGCTGAAACTTGATAAAAGTGCAGCTAGCTAACCTGCAGCATCTAGTCGCCTATATTTCAGTTCACCGTGTTTCCGCAAGGTGTCGCTGTAACCCCGAATCTGTGTATTAGGAAAGATGTCATGTTAAAAGATATAGATTGTTTTTGTAACGTGGGATCAAATCTTATCAGTGACTGACATTTTTTCTGCGTCTCCTCAGTCCTTGGCTAATATTGACGATGTTGTAAACAAGATTCGTCTGAAAATTCGGTGAGTTCCTGCCAAAGATTGAAATGTATCAGTATTTGTTTGTTTCTGTTATTACCTGTGTTGTATTTGTCCTTTTTCTCTCCCATTTGATAGACGACTGGATGACAACATCAGAACAGTGGTGCGAGGTCAGACCAATGTGGGTCAGGATGGCAGACAGGTGAGTCGAGCTGAAATGATTTTCATAGGACCTTTTGGAAGTCTTGGATATTTTTTTCCTTTGCAGTTTGAAATAAAACCTACATTTTGTTTTCATTACGTAATTTGTGCTGGTTCTTGTGCATATAGGTGCACGTAGGTCCAGTTTCAGGAAAAAGAAATAATACGTGTATAATGATGAGACTGGCCAAGGTTAGATGCAAATACATACATTTGCATTTCTAGTCTTCAGCTTTGCGTTGGGTTGCTTCCAGAAAATGCATGTACTTCCCGCAATCCTTTTCTTTTCCCTCTCCACAATGCTTCCATGGAAAAGGACAGGATGACTCAGAATTCTTCCCACTACCCAGACGGCCTCTCTTTACGGAAAACCCGTTCTAGAGATAGATTCCCGTATGTAAATAGTTGAATTTATTTATAATGCAGGCTGTCGGAGTTTTGGCTTTTCTTGTGGGAGCATAATGGAAAAGAAAAACAGCCCCCTGTTGATATAATACAACTTTGCTCCCCCCGATGGAATTGTGGCAAAAAGGCAACGGGACTCTTTATAGGTGGGCCGTCTGCCCTACCTCCATTTGACATAATTAGGTGTGTGCTGTTGGCCCGGCGGTCTCATCTTTCCCAGTCAGCCACTGTGTGGTAGCAGAAACACTTCAGATCCCCTCCAGACCAATAACCTTATACAGTCGCACACAATCATTTTAGTTTTCCAACCCGACGGTGCCGTTTCAACTCGGATTCAGAGAGGAAATGGATTGGCTTCCAAGTGTTCATTTCAAGGTTGCCACTAAAAGCAGAAGACGGTAATAAGTTTATCAGTGTGTGCAGTCCATTTGCTAAAGCCGGAATTTTCTGGATTGGGACGCTGTCATCTAGTGTCTTTATAGCTGTGCTAGAAGAAATCTTATCTTTCTAGTGGCCAGTTGATTTCTCTTTTTGTAGAAGAAATGTTTAGGTAAAAATATAGAAGCTGCTCTAGCTCCTCTTGTTTTTGTCTTTTTTGTTTTGGCCTTGAATTTTTCCAAGTGCGTTGGTAGTTTTGCAACAGTGGCATGGAAAACTTCCGGATTCTGTAATTGCTCCGGGTCACAAAAGTCTGTACCCCACAGGCTGCCCCTGGCTTCCAAATCTAGTGTCTCCTTCAAAATATTAAAGCTGGTAGGTATAGTTTTCATTCACAGCAAACAGGCTGAAATATTGTTTTCTGGGACTGAATGTAAGAGAGGAAACAAAACAATCTAGGAAAAATCACAACGTATAATAGAATGGATTCTAAAATAGAGCTTTGGCATTTAGTGTAGGACCAAGACAACCCTGAGTTACAACCCAGAGTTACTTCGGAGTGTTAGACAATTTCCTGAGTTATTCTGTGAATCGGAAGATTATCTTCGAACTGAAATAGATCCTGAGCCTGTTCCTCTTCGGTGCCATCGCCTGGGTTTGCCAAAGAGTGTGGTGCTCATTGTGTGTCGGCAATACACCGGCGTGCAGCGCGCATGTTTGTGTGAAAGGAGATAACATCTCGGGGCAAGGAGGCGCCTCCTGGGCAGTGGTTTCTCCTTCGCTGCTTTCCTCAAGGCTAAATGCAGGAAATGAGCACTAGGAGGAGAGCCAGATTGGCTCCGCCGAGTCCGCATGAGCGACAATTGCAGCCTTGGAGGTTTCGGGCCTCTTGTGAATTCGCTCTCTTTGTTTGAGAACTCCTCCGCGGAGCGCTCTTTAAAGTTCCAGTCTACGCCCTTCCTCCTCCTCCTCCTCCTCATCACGCACCAGGATCAAAGCGTAGCTTAGTTGTTACTAGCAGTAGCAGCGGCTGAAAATGTTCCAACACCTTCGTGACCTGTAGCATGAAAAGAAAGGTGCGTTTTTTTTTTCCTACCTCGCCAGTTTTTAGAGCTCCAAAATGCACGAGGAAGGTCGCTTTAATGATCTGGTCCAATTGCGCCCCCACCCACCGCTCCTCTTCCTCAGGAGAGGTGCCTGTACAAGAAAAAAAAAAAATCTTTGTGCAGCTGGTGCGGGCTGTCAGTCCTTCCTGTTTCTCGCCCGTGCGAGTCGAAAGAGGGGGTCAGCGTTGCAGCGCGCTGCTGCCACGACGTCGGGCCCAGGCTGGCATCACATGACAGAGCCGAATCTCTGCCTTGGACCCTCAAAGAGCAGCTGCCGTGTCAAATAATGGACAGATTATCAGAATCTGACAGTCACCACCCAACGGATCTCGCACTTGTAACTGTCTAATGTTCTCTAATGCGTTCCCTGTTTAAAGGCTGCTAAAAGCATTAATAATCTCTGTGTCTATTGTAATGACAAGCCTTTCTGTAGGATTAAACTTGAGGCTAATGTGTCAGCCTGAGACCGCTCCATGTCAACCATCTTGTTATTCGGGAGGGCAATTAGTCTATTTGGCAGTGAACCTTGTCCCAGATTGGGAACAGACGCGCGGGGTCGTTTTTCTCGTGGTTCTCTTCTGAGCCAGTGCTGAGTGCGGATTTAAAAAAAAAAGAAAGAAAAGAAAGAAAAAAGATCTCTGGAAACTTCAACAAGACTGATACGCTTTGGTCTGTGCGTGGAGCGTCAGCAAGTTGTAGGTTTTCACGTCCGTCTGGTGGTTATGGGTTTGATTGTTCATGGAATTACACCAAAAAACTGCGCCATTTTTTTTATCTTACATGAGTCTGCAGAAACCTTTAAATTTATATATATAAATATGCTGTGTTCGATCGCACCAGATTATGAGGACGTCTGTTCAGTTTTAATCCGAAGTAGGAATATAACATGCGTGCTGTGTTTTTGTGTTCCGTTCCAGAAGAATGAAAGCTGATTGTGTTCAATGGGCCCGCGATACAATTTGAGGCCATTAGCATGTCCCTTTAATCAGATCATATTGTACTTGTGGCGCGCGGTCATGATGCCAGATCTGAGAGAGCAGGTACCGTTGAAGCAGCCCCTTGTCTGCTGGTTTGGTCCTAAACACCGTGCGATCCTCTGAGTATTTCTCCGTCTCCAGGCTTTGGAAGAGGCCCAGGTAGCCATCCAGCAGCTCTTTGGCAAAATCAAAGACATCAAGGACAAGGCGGAGAAGTCTGAACAAATGGTAATCACAGCATGTGAAGCAGCATGTAGAAGTATTTTAGAATGTGTTTTTATTTTCTACTAAACCATTAACATTTTTTTTTTTTTTTGCCTAACTTGGATGCTCCCGGCAGGTCAAAGAGATTACCAGAGACATAAAGCAGCTGGACCACGCGAAGCGCCACCTCACCACGTCCATCACCACCCTGAACCACCTGCATATGTTGGCAGGCGGGGTTGACTCTTTAGAGTACGTACGATCGCATTTATCTGGTCAGACCAGAGGAACGTAAAGCCTACATGCCCTAAACAATAGAACTGTTTAAAGATTAAAAGGATGTGCATTTAATTTTAGGATTAGTGGGTGGAGTGCAAACAAAAACGTGCAGTGTCATCCACACAAGGCCTTTATCATTTTTTTTTTCTTTATTTTATGTCCTGTTTTTAAGGAGGGTGGGCGGTTTTCAGCTATTAAGACGTACGATCTAAAAGCTGAAACAATAGCATTTTTGTTGCTTCGTGTTGCAGGGCCATGACCAGAAAGAGGCAGTACGGCGAGGTGGCCAACCTGCTGCAGGGAGTGGTCAATGTGCTGGAGCATTTCCACAAATACATGGGCATACCTCAGATCAGGCAGCTTTCTGAGAGGTAATTCAAACGCACAGACATCTATATGTGGCATCCATGCATTGCTCTGAAGGTGTGGCGTAGCTGTTCTCCTCTCAAGTGTTCCTCTGTACAACATTAGCACAGCGAGGAATGCTGCTGCGCTCGGGACAGTCTGGATGTTGAACAGAGTGCTTTGTCATTCCATTGTTTCCTAAAAGCTGTGACTGATTAGATTTCCATTTATGTTCTTGCTCTCAAACCCACTTCCCCTTTAAAAAAAAAAAACACACTCGCGGGCTTTGCTTCGGCGAGGCTGAGGTGTGGCGCCATTTTCATTCCACAGAACAGCTTTGTGAAAGAAGTGAGCGCTGCGGTAGGATGATGATGGGATAGACAGTCAAAAACCGCATCCAGACTTTGAATAGAAAGGTTCAGGAATCATTATAGGACACGATAATAATCCAGGTGTGTGAAGGCGTGTTATATATCGAGTCGGCCACCGGGGTCAACTCAAATTATGTTCACGTTAGTGAACATTTTACATCTCCGGAGAAACGGCACATTATTGTGAGTTTTATTAGCTTTTTTGTTTGATTGAGTTCAATTTAGGAACTATTTGCAACAAATCTTTGCTCCAGTTACCTTTAAAATATGATTAAATTGAGTAACTGCAGCCTTCACATTTCAGCAGAGTTGCACTCAATACCTAATTATGGTCCCACGTTTACAACAGTGAGTTAGGTCCTAGGTGTACACCACGCGCACGTGCGTGTGCACTGTTATAACACTATAAAATGTGGATTTAAAATCTGCCTGCTGATAACCTTGTTTTATTAAAAGAACCTTTTAAATAGCTGTTAGCCACAAAAGGTTACATTATCTCTGACAGAGTGTATTTAACATGTGTTATCCACTAACATGAGGGTATTTAAAAGTTTAAAAGTCAAGATACTGGAGGTAATTATGTCTACATTTCAACTCCTTTGGCAGGACTATTATCAGCTCAGCAGCGCTTTTCTACATTATAGATGAGGTGGCATTACAGCTGTAAAAGGGCTCTCAGTCTTTCCTGTTTCACACAGTTTTCAGACTGTAGTTGGGGAGCGCGGGTCATGTTTCTTTCAGACAAAATCAATTCTTCCTCTAGAGCTAACCCCGTCTCTCGAACCGACAGTTGAGAAACAAGACATCCCGTCTTCATCATGTCGGTACAGTAGCCCTTTATGCGACTGTAGCATGAACTGCTACCCTATGACTGAGCTGCTTCACAGCCTTTGGCAACCAAAGGTTGCAAACCTCAACCATAGATCTCTTTGGTCCTCATCCTCAGCATCCCTTCTGTGATACCTTCGGTATTCACTGTTTCTCCTCACTACCAGCAACCTCAGTCTGGCACCTCTGGTGTACAAATTTCTGATCCCGTCCATCCTCATTACCACCAAAAACATCTTTAACCCTGTTATATTTACCTCAGCCTTCCTGGTGCCACTGTCTCTACACCAGCTACACCATGTATGTCGACGACTTTCTCTTTCTGCGATGAGCGTTCTGTTCTCATTTATGCTGTCAGTGTTTCCCAAATATCACATCTGTTTCAGAGCAAACATGTCAGTGTGATGGTGGGGGTTTTTTTTGCGTGTGTTTAGAGTGAAGGCCGCTCAGAGTGAGTTGGGCACACAGATTCTGGCAGATTTCGAAGAAGCGTTTCCCTCTCAGGGTTCCAAGGTGAGCTTCTGGCGCAGTCGCTCCTAGGTGTTTGCGTTGGTGTTGTCTCCGAAGCGGTGCCTGAAACTTGTAATTTTCACACTGTACCTAGCGACCAGGTGGCCCCAGTAACGTGCTGCGAGACGCCTGCCTGGTGGCTAACGTGCTGGACCCGCGCATCAAACAAGAGGTCATCAAAAAGTTCATCAGGCAGCACCTGTCCGAGTACCTGGTGTTGTTCCAGGAAAATCAAGACGTTAGTAATAATCAGAACCCGTGGCGTTTAACTTGGATTGAATTCAGTAAAAAGATAACGCTCCGCTCCAGGTTGCCTGGCTGGACAAGATCGACCGGCGGTACGCCTGGATCAAGCGACAGCTGTTGGACTACGAGGAGAAGTACGGAAACATGTTCCCGGAGGAGTGGTGCATGACGGAGCGCATCGCCGTGGAGTTCTGCCACATTACCAGGTTAAAAACGAAATAATTGAAGGAATTGAGAAATAGCTAGTGGGCTTTTTTATCTGTCGGATTCAAAAGAAAAGAGCAGCAGTGTTAGCATGTTCATTGGAGCCATTGCTGAGAATGAACGCTGTTTTGGGTTGGCCGTGGACCCGAGAAGGTTAGTAATCGAAACAAAATGTTTTCTGCGTTTTTCAAGGGTGGAGCTTGCTAAAGTCATGCGAACGCGGGCTAAGGAGATCGAGGTGAAGCTGCTCCTGTTTGCCATTCAGAGGACGACAAACTTTGAGGGCGTTCTGGCCAAACGCTTTACAGGATGCACTCTCACTGACGTACCTGGAGTAAGAAAGGACATTCATGGTTTGGTGATCTGAGCAGAATGGACAAACACAGTAGCTTTTTCTTATTTATTTGATGTTGGGAAAAAAAGAATGAGAAAAAAACGAAGCTAATGTTACAGTTAAGGCACAAAGAAAGCTTAAAAACCAGGTCACATTTGCGTGTGGAGCTAGAAGAGATACACAGAGGAGGGACAACCGCAAATATTACTTTTGTGTAGCACAACTAGGCCAAGCTTGTTTTGTATTGATAATATTTACCCCAGACAGGGATTCTTTTGTGTCAGCTCAGTTCACACAAATGCCAGAGATCTGCTTGAGTGGAATTGTATAATTAGTGATAGTGCCATCAGGGCTTCACATGAAATGATCATAACTGGAGGAAAAACAATGATCTTAGATTTTATTTTGTAGGTAGCCTGTTTTTATGGCATGCCGTGACCTGGCAACCTTAGGAGCTAGAACGAGTCTCCTAACATGACCGATCCTTTTGTTTTCTTTTCTTTTCACAGCAGAAGAGGGCCGAGAGCCCTCTAGATGCCACAAACCCTTTCCTGGAGGAAGACCCAGGTGAAGATGTCGGCACAGAAAAGGACGAGGATCTAACGAAGGTGAGCTGACTAGGACTGGGACTTGGTCTGACATGTACATGCTGCTTGTTGCGATAACATCTACTTAACACTTTAGCACCTCGACCGGGAGTATATGGCCTCATTTCTTCCAAATGCTTCTTTTTACCACACTAATCTTGCCTGAGGTTGCTATTAGTCTTTGCTGAAAGAGGTCCCACCTTAGAAAAAGACCCTAAAGTGGCCAATAACTCAGAGGAGGACCCCAAAAGCAAATTCAAACAGCACAGCACAAGCGGTCTTTGTAGAAAACCAATCCAACCAATCCTGATTCGTTCCACTGAGGAGGCTGATATTCACCTAATGTATCAACGTGAAGGGAACCCTGTCCAGTGAGCTGCTCTCCTTCTGAGAAACAGATGCGATTTCTTAAGGGCTTAATGTGATCAACCCTCATCTGTCATGAGCTTTGGCTAATTGGTAACATATAGTACAATCTATTGTCTGGCGCTATGTAAATCAACTGTTTTTTGATTTAACATTTTGACATTTTGTCTTCAGGAGATGGTATAAGAAATTAAACTTTGTTGGGTTTTTGTGGGGGGGTTCTAACTATTTTAGCCCAGAAAGCCAAAAGCTCCGGACAACCCGTTCCACGGCATCATCTCCAAGTGCTTCGAACCTCATTTATACGTCTACATTGAGTCGCAGGACAAGTGAGCAACACACACACAAAAACACACATGCCAGCTAGACACGGGAAAACTGGTAACCAGACCCTAAAGGGAGCATATTCTGTGTCACCTGAAATGTTTGATTTTGGCTGCGAATCTGGAGATGCAGCAAAAAAAGGAGCACAAACAAGCCATTCTTAAAAAAACTGTACAATCTCCAGGGTTTCATTCACTCTTTTTTCCCTCCCGAGGGCTGCTCTTTGTGCAGCTCCTGGCTCGTAAAGCCATAAATGCCATTTGTGAGTCCAGGGGAACTGGTTTGGCCTTTCCTTTCCTTTTTTTTTTTTTCTGCTGCTACAATCTCTGTGCAGTTCAGTCTACAGGGCTTAAACGAGGAATGGCCAGACCCGCTTCTCCCCAGTGGGGCGTTGTGGGGGGGGGTGGTGGGGAACAGTAGACTGCTTGTTCGCTCCTTTAGTGGGCCTAGGTCGCGCCAGCTGACTGTGGGCCTGTTGGCCGTTTTAGGACTCAGCTGATGTACCTGGCTCTCATCCGTGTGCCCAATAACTGTTTAATTTCGGTTTCTTCCCATTTTTTTGCTCATTTCCGACCCCCGGTGTGTAATTTTACGTGGGTGCGTCCTGTAATCTTGCAGGGGTTGTTTTTTTTTTTTCTCGCAGGAACCTGGGCGAACTGATTGACCGTTTCGTAGCAGACTTCCGCGCTCAAGGTCCACCCAAGTCGGGCACCGAGGAGGGCGGGGCGGTCCTGCCCAGCTGCGCCGACCTCTTCGTCTATTATAAGAAGTGCATGGTGCAGTGCTCCCAGCTGAGCACGGGAGAGCCAATGATCGCCCTCACCACCGTTTTTCAGAAATTCCTGAGAGAGTACGCGTGGAAGATCCTCTCTGGAAACCTGCCAAAGTAAGACAACCGGTTACAATTAATTAGATAAGCTTGATCCCCGGAGAACTAATCAAAGGGAATCAGTGGCAGGAGAGTGCCAGGGTTGATGCAAAGTGTTTTTCTACTCCTCTTTCAAAAGCAAGCATAAACACTTTTTTCATTTATGAAAAACCCGACTCTGTCATGGAAGATTTTGGACCTCCCAAAAATAGATTTCTAATAAAATATTATCTAAATTAACCCCATGTGTAAATGCAGTTTCCTGACAAACAATTGCTGGAGGTTTGATACAACGAAATTTAAATCTGCGATTCATTTTATTTCAAAAGTAATAATGCTTAACTGTATAACAGCAATTATGTATATAATACAAGTTAGGTTAGGGTTTATATTAGGAGGGTTAGGGTTAGTGTTCACCCTTTGGTTGCATAAAAATAATTACCATATCAATTATACTGACACACTAGGCTTTTTACATATTTTGTGGACACAATTTAACCCAAAAACTTGTTTCCGATCTTCTCAGGGACTCATTTTGGTGTCTTGTTCAGTCACATTCGGTGTTGCAAAACTGTGGTGTACCACCGGCCCGTGGGGTTTATCTTTCAACGTCTCTGGATAGGAAAAAAACAGAGTGTGACCAGTGGATCAGGAGTGACACACACAGTTAGATCGTCCAGGTCCGACAGGGAGCACATCAGCCCTGCCTGGATTCGTTTTCCCAGGGTACTCCAGTTTCGTCCCACAGTCCCAAAACACACACGTGGCTGAGTGGAAACTCCTAATTGCCCCCCTGTGATGAAGGGTATTCCAGGGTGTAGCTCCCCCACCCCCACCCCCATCCCCTCTGGCTTTAACTGTACTTCTAAAGATTCATCTAGTGTGTTTTGCCCTATTTTGAAAAACGGAGGCTTTGAGCCTGAATGTTTGCAGCGCTGATGAAACCGCTCCATACTCGCATCCAGGAGATCCATTACGATCTCTGAACATCAACAGATTTACTTGCATATACAACCTCAAGGTCATACCTGTATTTATTTCAGCTCATTGCTGCTGTCAGACGTACCAGGAGGTAAAAATGACTGCTAATGCACCTCCTTAAAGAGCATCTGGCCCTGGTGCACGCACATTTAAGATGACTGGGAAAGTAGTTCATTCCATGTAATGTAAGACATATTTTAAAAATATTTAAAATTTCAAGTTGGATTTAGCCAAACCTGCTTGTGCCATGCTGCGGCGTGCAGTCTGTTCTTTCGGCAGGACCCAGATTCTTCTGTTCTCACTGATGGGCTGGAATGGCTCTCACCGAGGAGCCTGGAGTCCATTAAGTTGTGGCGACAGCTAATATGCTACCAGTAAAAACATCTCTGCCTCACTACCCACACACACGCACACACACACACACAGAGCAGGTGTGTTCTTAGCTCGGATATGCCACACTTACTACCTAATATTCCAGAAACTGCATACATTATTCACCCAAAAACAAGCTTTCTGAAGCCTCTGAAAGCCGCCTTCTGTGCCTCGGTTGAGCGAGCTTTTGGAGGTTACCTCCCAGAGGAGCTGGAGCAATATTGCGCCCCCCCCCACACGTCTCTGTTCCAATGTTTATTAACGGCTTGCGCTGCTGCTGCTGCTGAAACCTCCCCTGACTCGGCGTCCCGACGCGCGCATCTGCTTGCACTTAGAGCTGTTGCTAAAAACGTCCGCGTTTACCTTGACAAAAAATAAAAATAAAATAAATAAAGATGCGCCTCTGGCTGACGCGTCGTGATTGATGCCGTCTCCCCAGAGCAAACACTCCATCAGCAGCTACGTTTTGTTAGCAGACGCCGTCGTCAGCATTTTTGCGCGAACCTCTGTTTTTATTTTTTCCTTTCTTCTCTTTATTATTTCTATTTACAGATCAAGCAGCAGCACGGGGGGACTCACCATCAGCAGCCTCCTGAAGGAGAAGGAGGGCCCTGAAGCTGCCAAGTTCACCGTCGACGAGCTCTGTCTAATCTGCAGCATCCTCAGCACCGCCGAGTACTGCCTGGCAACCACGCAGCAGGCACGTGCGCGCTACAGCGCAGACAAACTCCATTTGTTTGTGTAGCAGTGAGGACATTCTTAATCACGTAAACCCGGGAGGTTAACACCCAGACATACGGGTTAGGGTTTTAGATTTGTGTGTTTGTTTTTTTTTTGTTCCTTCCAGCTGGAAGAGAAGCTAAAAGAAAAAGTGGACAAAGTCCTGGTGGAGAGAATCAATCTGACCGGGGAGATGGATACGTTCAGCACGTACGAGAGCGCTTTTTTTTGCAAATTCCACCATTTTGCGAAGCATTTCCGTTCATGTGCGCTGTCCTTTTTTTTTTTGTTTGTTTGTTTGGTCCTTTCGTAGCGTGATCTCGAACAGTATCCAGCTGCTGGTTCAGGACTTGGATGCAGCCTGCGACCCTGCGCTCACCGCCATGAGCAAGGTGACCCGCAGACAACCAGCGTTAGACCACTAAAGACCAATAAATCTCATTCAACCATCCTTACTTAACCATAACCCTGCGCAAAATTGCTATTTTAATGATTTTGTACCGCTCCATATTTCATATTTTTGTTGCATCTCGTTACGGCGCAGTTATGGGTTGCACCCGAGTCGCCTGGTCATTGATAACCGACGGGTCATTTGTGGAATATCATGCAGCTTCTCTTTCTCTGGCCTGTTTGCCCCCTGCAGATGCCGTGGCAGAGCGTGGAGCACGTCGGCGACCAAAGCCCCTACGTGACGTCCATCATCATGCACATCAAGCAAAACGTGCCGATCATCAGGGACAACCTGGCGTCCACGCGCAAATACTTCACGCAGTTCTGCATCAAGTTCACCAAGTACGGCGGGCGTTGGCGCGGCAACCCCAGCCGCCTCTCGCAGGGAGGAGAGGCTCCTAAACCTGCCGCGTCTTTCTTTCTTTCCTCAGTTCTTTCATTCCCAAATTCATCAACTACATCTTCAGATGCAAACCGATCAGCATGGTGGGAGCCGAACAGGTCAGTGGAGTTGGAAGGTTCAGGCTCTAAGCTAGTTAGCTGCTTGTGACCCTTCGTAAACCTTGTTGCTTTATTGACTTCACCTTGTGTGCCCTGCGCCTCCAGCTCCTCCTGGACACTCATTCTCTGAAGACCGTCTTGTTGGATATGCCCTCCATCGGCTCCCAGGTGCTCCGCAAGGCCCCGGCCAGCTACACCAAAATAGTGGTGAAAGGCATGACCCGCGCAGAGATGATCCTCAAGGTGAGGGTGGGCGTTTCCTTTCAACTCAGTCTTACAGCTGTGGAAAATATTCGTTTTTCACAAGTAGAATCGCTTTTTTTTTTTTTCTTTAACATGGATTTTGGCAGCTGTGTCGGTTTTTCGGAGGTAGAGTCCCTGAGACCACGTGGGGGTAGTTTGGTGGGTTGCTGGCATTCCCGGCGTAACGGAGGAACCCTCGACCGATGTTTCTGAAGCTGGGAGTGCTTTGGAGGGCGCACAAACGGCTCTCCTTTGGATAATCGGTCTTGGGTTCGTTTTTTCCGTTGAAAACGATTTAACCTGGATTAGTGTGTTGATTTTGACACCGCGACGCAATTGAACCTGAATTTAAAATAATCTACAATAACAAGAGAATAAAGAAGAAGAAGAATCAGCGCCGCGGGGCTTCATTGTCGAGAATCAAGCACGACTGCGACTTCTGCTGATATGCCGCTTTGTCACATTGAAGGCAAATAGTCCTGAAAGCGTTTAAAATTCATTTAAAATGCAGCAATGCTCGGAACAAGCGTACAACCCACATTTGGTAAATGAATATTGAAATAAAAACCACTCCATCTGACACCTGAGGCCAGGGGAGATACTTAAAAACAGTTTACCTTTGGCCAGTAAACTCCCAACGCGTTCCCTCCATCTCCATTCGATGGATTTTAATGGGACCCACAGTTTGACTCTTAAAGGCGCACATTTCAACCCAAACACATCATCAGAAGAAGTCCAACTTGAAGGAACGCTTTAGAGTTTAGGACATGGCTTCAGCTCGCGCTGCCCGCTTTTTTACAACCCTAGCCCGGGTTTGTGACCTTTAAAGGCTCGGAACTTCAGACGCTCAAGTGCTGCCTCGCTAGCGCTCCTTTCTGCTGTTTGCCGTTAGAAAGATTTAAAGCTAAAACTCTGACAGATCCAGTCAAACATCTGCCGTGGTGTTTGATGCTCCGGTTCGTTCGGGGACGCGCGCTCCGCGGGGACCCAGAGGGTCCCGTCGCTAGGCAACGGCCGCACCGCCGTGTCCGTTTCGGCGAGGGAAGAGTCGTTATCCACTTTCTGAAGATCTCTGATCTTTCCGAAGATGAATTTTTCATTTTTTTACGTCACTGCCCGGTGCACGTGCTTCCCAGGGAAAGTGCACGTTGACATGCGCATGACCTTAGAGTTACCCCCCCCCCCCATGCAACCCTAGAAGAGGACTGGTATGTCACCGCCATAGATTAAACCCACCCTAATGAACCGCCCCTGGGGAGCAAAGAAACGCGCTCGCACACACACACACACACACGGAGTACATGCCTGGATGTCCTTTAATTCACTTCAGACTCCTCTGAGGTTTTCTTTCCTTCCTACAATGATCACAGTCTGCCGATTGTTTTCCTGCCTGCCGCGATAAACAACAAGGTTTGAAAAAAAAAAAAAAAAGAGGAAAAAAAAAAGAAATGAATGCTGGCTTTATTCGATTTTTTCGTCTTTCCACATGCGGAGTCTTAAGCTGGAAAACGATCCGTAGGCTTCCCAGCATGATGGTGTTTACGCGTTCTGGCAGCATAAATCAAAAGATGTAAAAAAAAAGGCAGAGAAAAAAGTTAAAGTGGGAGCAAAACGGGGGGAAAGAAAGAAAACGTAAAAGCAAACTCCCTGGTTTTCGGTGACCTTCGGTGAATATTTCTGCCTGTGTTGTGAAGCCGATCAGGCCTCACACAGGTCGTTAGCTCCGCTCCGGGCCGGTTTCTGGAAGACAAACCCGTCCAGGCCGGTTGTGAGCCGCCTCCTCCTCACAATGGGTTTAAATTACTGTTGGAGCTGGAAATCGAATCGGACCCGCTAAGAATCAGCCGCTCACCGGGGGCGTCGGAAGGTCGCGTCACCCGGTGCTGGTTCAGACGTCGAATTCACGAGCCTGGATAGGTACGACCTGAATTCATCCAGGGCTTTTTTTTCCTTCATCTGGAGAAGAAAAATCAGCCGCGTTTGCAGCAAAATGCAAAAAATCAGCTGTTTTTTTTTTTTTTTTTTTTCAGTTTTACTGGCATTGTGTGTAACTAGGGCAACAGGTAGACCAGTATCTCTCTCTTGTTGGTCTTGTTTTAGCACCATGGAGTTTGGTTTTGGTGTCACTGTGTGATCATGTGATCCACGTATGGCAATTATGCTGGCTAAAATCAGGAAAATGTGCTGAGAATGAACTTTTCTGCGCAGTGGAAACAGGGCTATTATCACTTTATAAAGTTATCGCAGCAGTCAGTTGCGTCTTTACACACCCCACAACGCACAAGCTAACATTTATTTGCTGTTTGCGGTTCTGCGTCTCATTCTTCGTTCACCGGTTGGTTGTTCGTCAGCGCTCACCAGCCAGTTTCTAGCTTTTTTAGCAGCTGGGTAGTAGAAGTACTTTCTTTTCGAGCGTGTTTGCCAAAAAAAAAGGGCATTAAACTGCAACTGTTGGAAATGTGGCAACAATAAGGATCTGGGAGGAAGTAAAGCAGCCAGCAGAACAAGACAGCCGTTGATGATGCGGCCAGTGCTAATGCTAGCTCAGAATTAGCACGAGCAGGTGTCAGCGAATGGTGGCCGCTGTTCAGTCTGGTTTAGGTTAGCCGTCGGGGTCTTTGGCTCTCGTCGGCTGTTTCAGACGATCAAGAACCGGGCTTCGGTGTCCAAACCCGGTGGGAGATCACACTCCCGGTGTTTA
>CAAE01009969.1:51989-63792 GCA_000180735.1 Tetraodon nigroviridis | reverse complement strand
GCGGGTGGATCGTGGACGCATGGGCTACGATACCGTCTTCATATATTGTGAGATCTTTCGCAAAAGCCGGTATTAACGTTAAAGCGGAACCGGTCGGCGAGTCTGATTCAGATGATGAAGATGAGGAACTCGGGATGTTGGACATTGAAATAGCGCCGCTGTTTAATTCAGATACAGAAGATGAAAACTTTGATGGTTTTGTGGCGGAAGAATGAATATTTTGTTCAATAAATGTGTCGAAACTCACTGTTTTACTTCCGTTGTCGTTTTATACCGTATGTTTTAGCATGCGCCTAATAATGCGGTGCGCCTTATGTACGGCTTAAGTACAGAAATACACCCGTAACTGAGACTGCGCCTTATAACCCGGTGCGCCCTATGGTCGTGAAAATACGGTAATGTTGTCTATGCTGCACAGTGCCAGGAGGAATGAAAGAAACTGTACATTGGGAAACTAAACAGCTACTCCACAAACAAATGGCCCAACACCAACAACATTTAGAAGTAGATGTAACATTTAGGTTTAGATATAATATTTATATTTATATTTAACATTCAAAGGAAAGTGTGAGGAAAGTGAGCTAAATGTTCAAAATTTGTTGGCTAAAAAAACGCAGCTGTACTTTTACATTCAGCAATCCCTCTTTTGGAAAAACAATCTTTTGCAGTGATTTACAGTTTTAAAAAATTCTATTTGTGAAAGTTACATTTCACAATTACAAATATATCCTGCGTGGTTGGATTCTTTCCACTCTGCTTTTCATATCAGTAGCATATTTTCAAAAAATATTTTCAATTTATTCATCTAGAGTTTCAAGTTTGGCTATGTAACAGAAAAGTGTGCATATTGAATAAAAAAAGATGTATTTCAGATTCACACAAGCATGGGTACAATGGGTACCTAAATCATTCTTTTTACCTATTTACTATAAATGTATTATGTATGTAGATAAAGGAAACATCCATGCTTCTTCTTAACTTCAAATTAGTTTGTTGTTAGACAGAGTCAGAATTTTTGGTTAACTTGTCAGGGAGCTTCAGAAAGTTAGCTTTACAATGCAGCATTAATGTACTTTGGCCATACTAGTAACTTAATACACACAATAAAAAAAAAAAGACAAAAAAGACTAAAAGACAAGTTAGTCACTTTAGATTTGTATTGTCTAATCAAAATTTGTGTTATGTTGTGTTGTGATGAGGAATCATATTTGAAAGTATTGACTCAAGGATGTGAAATTACATTTAAAATAATATGTTATTATTTTATTTATAAGAAATTATGTGAATTAGAAATATTTCTCAGAACAAAAATTAAAAGTGTTACTTGACCTTGACTAAAGATAAGCTTACATCTGAGCATGAGAGGTAACCAATATTAACCTTTTTTATGTTGTATTCCCACAATGTGTTTGCCACAGGTCCGATATTAAGCCTGTGGCATTTCATTTGGAAGTATTTGAAGTAGAAACCTTTTGTTCCGTTTGCCCCCTGAGAGCCCCTCATGGTTGATGTGCTGATGAAATCTCTGGGGTTGAGACGCTGATAGGTTCCAGATGCTTGTGGTGTGTGCAAGGGAATGTTGAAGGAGTGTGGAGCAGCTCTGATTAACACAGGTCAAGGAAAAGTTGAGAGTCACGTTTCATAACTGTAAAGGCTCTTTTTCAATTCTCTTTCTAATACATGCCATCATTTACCAGTCTCCCTTTTTACTCTCAGGTCTGTATGTTATGTATCCCATCGAAACACTATCGGACGCAGCACGCAGCACACAGCACACAGCTTTAGCTTGACATCTGACTATTTTCCACCCCTTTGATGCATGTTTTACAAACTCTAGTAGTATTATAGTAGTAATACAATTAGATGTTAAAAACTAAACTTTATTTACAAGTTGCAGAATGTGTTTTCAAATAATCTGCCAAGCTTTAAACATTCCTAATGTAACTAATGTAAATAATAAATAACCTAATAATCTAAGTCAAGTTATATACAGTCCACATTTAATTGTGTTTGTGTACTTTACATGTGTGTCCTTCTGAGAAATTACGGCTTATATTTTTTACACTTGTCTTAAAATCTGTTTTCCCTCAGGATGATGTGTGCTATTAAAATCTCTCTGAATGTCCTCCTGCTCTTAACCTTCCTAATTAGTCTGAGTGACTGTCTGGACCCAACAGCCTCAAATGTTTGCAGCATTTGGGAGAGGTAAGACTACATACATACATACCAATAGATATACATGGCTGTATGTTTGTCATATTGCTGTTTTACTCTGATTCACTGCATACAGATTTATATATGAACCAAAACAAATGTATTCATTGTATACGTTCAACATTTGTATTTCATCACTTCAACTTAACTTTAACAACCAACAACCTAGAAACAAAAAAGGGTCATGGAATGCACTGACACTGATTACATTCTGATCCTCAATATACCTTTTCTTGATGCAATGTCTTTGTTACTCTTTATATAGTACCTCAAGACAGGATTTTTTTTTTTAGGTTTGGACAGCAGGTTGTAATGTAAATCAGGTCTCCTGTTTATTATCTTGTTTATTTACAGTCCTAGGCCAAACCAATCACTATTGCATCACAAAAACACTTTTGTAAACCACGTTCTAGTTCTAGATCTGTTTCTTTATTGCTTCTTCTTTTCAGTTTCACCACCTCAGTAAAGGAGTCCTATTCACATCCTTATGACCATGTGACAGAAGAGGTTTGCTCAGATCCCCAGACTGTCTACAGATGTTTGCACCACAGGTAGCAGCAGAGGAAAATCATTTCTAATTTTAGCTAACTTCCTCTTTTTATTAGTGGAGGGCCTGAGCTTCATGTGTATCCTTTTTGTTGTTGTTCAAGGATCAGCTACAAGACTGCCTACAGGCAAGCAGTAAAAATCGAGTATCGCAAGCGGTACCAGTGCTGTCCAGGCTATTATGAAAGCAAAAACAAATGTGTCCGTAAGTATATTCAGAAAAATCTTAGTTTATGACAAATATAATCCTGTCTCACTTGATCAGCACACTCTAATGTGTATTAAAGAACACCAGAGCAATGTCGGTAACATGCTTTTTGTCAACAGCTCGCTGTACTATGGAGTGTGTGCATGGTCGATGCATCGCTCCAGATCGGTGCCAGTGTGAAAGGGGCTGGCGAGGGGATGACTGTTCCAGTGGTATGAAATAGGCTTTCTCTCACACATAATTACTCATTAGTCTCGTGGGTCATATTCATGTCCAGTACCCTATAAAATGCTAACAGTCTTTGTAGATGACCATTACATACACAACAATATGGTCTGAGAATAGATTACCCTCTTAACTACAGATGAGAAATGACAAGCTACATCCTCGCCTCTCAGTGAGAGGCTCTCACTTACTTTTCATTGAGTTACATTTTTTTTAACAGATGTTTTGGGCACTTTTAGTTTTAGGCACTTATTGCTGTGTTATTTCCAGTAATCAATAAAAATCCCAATTCACTCAAAACATTATATATAGGGTAATTTAAAAAAAATTACAACGTTATTATTAGTGGGGATTTATACAGAAAATAACCTACACATTTGCAAAAGGATTATTAATCTTTTAGTTATTTGTGATTATAGTTGAAAGACGCCAATAGAGTGGCAGACCTAAAAAGAAAGGAATATACTTATGATTAATTTTTTTTGTACTTGTTTGGAAACAAGGTTTCTTTATAGAAAAAGCCCAGAAACACCTGGATGCAAAATGTCTTTAATACACAGTAATTACTGCAGCCATTTAATAGAAAATAAATAATCCAGTATCTGTTACACATTAAGTTGTCAAATGCTAATCTCAAATTATTAAAAATCAGAAATCATACATTTGGTTATGCATAGATCATCCAGTTTAAAAACAAATGATTTTTGGTGCTATTTTCCACAACCTCCAGCTATTTTGATCATTTAGATCAATAGTGCATAGTGCTCCTCCAGTTTTTATTCTACCTCTGGACATTTTTAGAATACGTTTCAGTGGGTAGTGGTTGGCTCATAAGAGGAGAAAGATTGGGAGTGGAAATGGAAAATATTACCCCTCTTTTTTCCGTTATGGCCCAGTTTCTCCTCCACAATGTCCCTCCTACAATTTTAACTCTGTTTTTCTTTTTTTTCCATTCATTTCTCAACATTTGCTCTCCAACTTTAGGGAGTTTGGGCAGAATAGGTTAAATGCCATGAATGTCTGATGAGCTATCTTAGTAAGAAAAAAATATATAAGAATTTCCTCTTTTAATGAATACTCACAGGACAGGAGACAAACAGGAAAAATAATCAAATCTTTACTTTATAATAAAATGGCCTTTTTTTATTGCAACATGTAACATGTACAACATGTTATATGTATAACAAAACCAAAAAAAAGTGTGTCAGTACATCCATTATAATGCTAAAATTGCTAAAACTGCAATAAATACTAAAAAATACAATAAATAAGGCACTCCAGTAAAACAATGAAACACCCACCATTATAAGAAAATATTGTGGCAATAATGTAATACCCAGGCATCTTCTAGTCAATAGCTAAAACATGTTTGCTTTAGGTCATAGGTCATTAGGGTTAGGGTTAGGGTTATTAAAAGATCTGGTTTTCAATTCATACTTAGTTCTTTACCTGTCAGGGTTTCGTAGTTGGATCCAAGAATGACACTATTGTAGAATGAAACCAGGCTTTATTCCGGGCAGATAAAACAGGATAAGGCAATCTCGTAGTCAGGTTAAAAACAGGCAGTCAGGTTTACTAGTAGGTCACAGCAGTATCAGATCTGGTAAAGCCATCAGTTCAGAAATCTAAAAATCAGTCAGGAGCTAAATGCTGGAACGCTCAGTACGAATACTCAGAGAGAAGAGCTACCAGTGTCTGGCACTGGCTGGCAGCCTTTAACAGGCAATGAGCTGCTGGCATTTCTCATTAACACCCCCCCGCGCAAGGGACGGCTCCTGACGTCCTCAAACTCAGGGACCACTTTGGCTACGGGCTCTGGGTCAGCTTCACTTTCTTCAAGGACTGTTTCAGTCTCAGAGGCAGCTTCTGTTTCAACAAGACCACTCTCTTCGGGGGTTGGGAAACAGCTTTAGATCAGGGGTAGTGTCACCCTAGGGTTCTGCGATGGCTTAGGTTGTGGCCTCGGATGCAGTACCAACTTTTGTAGGGACAACCGCAGCCTCTGAGACACCTTTAGTTTCTGCAGGGGCAGCCGCAGCTCCAGCCATGAGGGCACCTTCAGCGATGATCTCAAAGGGGGCCTCTGCCCTCTTGGGGTCAACCTTAGTCCAGGGCTCAAGAGCAGCCTTAGCCAAAGGTTCACGAACAGCTCTAGCTTCAAAAGAGACAGCAGTCTTTACTGCTGGAATCAGGGGCTTAGCTGCAGGGGTCACAGACTTGGCTGCAGAGATCTGGGGCTTGGCTGTGGGGATCAAAGGCTTAGCTGCGGGGGTCAGAAGCTTGGCTGCGGAGGTCAGAGCTTGTGCTATGATATGCACAGCGGTCAAAACTGGCACCGTGGTTGGTGCTCCAGTCAGAGCCGGGATCGTGGTCGTTGACGGTTTTGTCAGGGTCGTGGTTGGGACCTTCTTCCTGAAATGAAGGAAGTTAGTAGGACATCCTATCTCAGAGTCCCAGGAAGTACTCTTCCTGCATTCCCCATACCCCTGGGCTGGACAGACAAAAAGGGCCCTTTTCTGGAGCTGCAAATCTGGGCCCATCAAACCGCTGACACACGGCAGCAGTGAAGAAAGTCAGACCGGTGGCCGCCAGTCTGGCGACAACCTGGTGGGCCTTTGCGGTAACATAAGCTCCCTCTGTTACTAGGGTGGCTCGTTTAAGTCACTTAACCATTGCTTCCAACAGAGCTTCTTGCTGGAAAACGTATTCCTCGCTCCGGTTCAGTCAATTCATGGGCAGATAGTTGTGCACTGGGTATAGTTGGGTCCATCATTACTTAAAAGATCCGTTTTCAATTCATACTTAGTTCTTTACCTGTCAGGGTTTCGTAGTTGGACCCAAGAATGACACTATTGTAGAATGAAACCAGGCTTTATTCCGGGCAGACAAAACAAAGGATCAGGTAATCTTGTAGTCAGGTTCAAAACAGGTAGTCAGGTTTACCAGGATGTTACAGCAGTATTAGGTCTGGTAAAGGCAGCAGTTCAGAAATTCAAAAATCAGTCTGCACGGCCAGTCGCCACAGCTCCCCTTTGTGGAGCAGCCATGCCTCTGCCTGGTCTCTGCTTTCTGGGCCCTCCACCAGAAGGTGGCAGAAGCCAGTCCGCACCTCAATGCCAGCTAGAGCTACCTTGAGGTGCTTGGACTCCCTGTATTGGAGAACTTCCCTCGCTCTGGTCACCATGAATTCCTCTGTCAGGCTGCTGAAGGGGAGTGTCAGCTTGTTGTTGTTACCATAAAGGGCATTGCTGCTTAGACTCCTAGGTAGTCACAGCCAACACCTAAGGCAGCTGCTGACCCTCCTCTCAAGCCCTTCCACGGTGGAAATCGGAAATTCATACACCAGCAGTGGCCACAGTATCCTAGGTAGGATACCATGCTGGTATACCCATGCCTTGAATTTTCCTGGAAGGCCTGACGAACATCAGCCAGTGTCCCAACTGATCGTGGGTTTCCCTGACGGAAGCGGCGTCCTTCAAGGAGCCATCAAAAGTTTTACCGAGGCTTTTCACTGGTTTCTCAGAGACTGATGGAATCTGGTCGGTCAACTTTCCTGCCTTCAGGACTAAAGACCTAGATTTTCCAGGTTTAAATAAGGGTCTATATGTTAAGATGCGCATGCGGTTCTCTGACATACATTTTCATAATGCTGTCAATGCCTTGAGGAATAGTTTATTAAAGTCAGTAAAACAAACATCCTCTCTATTTATTTTTTCAGACTGTGATGACAATCATTGGGGACCAACCTGCAGTCAGTCCTGCAAATGTAAGAACAGAGCTCTGTGTGATCCTGTCAAAGGAACTTGTCAGTGTTCTCCAGGGTTTATTGGACGCCGCTGTGAGGACTTATGTCCAGCCGGTACCTTTGGAAAAGATTGTCTGCAGCGGTGCAAGTGTGGGAATGGAGGATCCTGTGATAAAGTAACTGGAGAATGTTCATGTCAAGAAGGATTTACTGGGACCTTGTAAGTGCCTTACCAGCCTGCTTAAATGGAAAAACAATTATTTCTGCAATTTATGAACAGTCCATTTATATTGCTCTAACTGACCAAAAGCAGCTATTTTCTAAAAAATAAAATATGTTATATTAAAATAATTAATGATGATGATAAATAACATGAACCCGAGCGGTGTTTCGTTGTTGGACTTCTGTGCTCGCCACGGGATGTCCATAACGAACACCATGTTCAAGCATAAAGGTGTCCACATGTGCACATGGCACCAGGACACCTTAGGCCGCAGTTCAATGATCGACTTTGTAGTCGTGTCATCGGATCTGCGGCCGCATGTCCTGGACACTCGGGTGAAGAGAGGGGCGGAGCTGTCAACTGATCACCACCTGGTGGTGAGTTGGCTCCGATGGTGGGGGAGGATGCCGGCCAGGCCCGGCAGGCCCAAACGTATTGTGAGGGTCCACTGAGAGCGCCTGGCAGAGTCTCCCGTCAGAAGGAGCTTCAACTCCCACCTCCGGGAGAACTTTGACCATGTCCGGGAAGAGGTGGGGGACATTGAGTCCGAATGGACCATGTTCCGGGCCTCTATTGTGGAGGCGGCCAACCGATGCTGCGGCCGCAAGGTGGTCGGTGCCTGTCGTGGCGGCAACACCTGAACCCGCTGGTGGACACCGGCGGTAAGGGATGTCGTCAAGCTGAAGAAGGAGTCATACAGAGCCTTTTTGGCCTGTGGGACTCCCGAGGCAGCAGGCAGGTACCGGCAGGCCAAGCGGAGTGCGGCTACGGCGGTCGCCGAGGCAAAGACCCGGGCATGGAAAGAGTTCGGTGAGGCCATGGATAAACGACTTCCGGATGGCTTCAAAGAGATTCTGATACCATCCGGTGCCTGAGGAAGGGGGAAGCAGTGCACCGTCAACACTTTATACAGTGCGGGTGGTGTGCTGCTGACCTCGACTCGGGACGTTGTGGATCGGTGGAAGGAATACTTTGAAGACCTCCTCAACCCCACCGATGCGCCTTCCAATGAGGAAGCAGAGCCTGTGGACTTGGAGGTGGACTCTGACATCTCCGTGGTCCGTGGCTGAAGTGACCGAGGTAGTTAAAAAACTCCTCGGTGGCAAGGCCCCGGGGGTGGACGAGATCCGCCCCAAGTACCTCAAGGCTCTGGATGTTGTAGGGCTGTCATGGCTGACGTGGCTCTGCAGCATTGCGTGGTCGTCTGGGGCAGTACCGCAGGATTGGCAGACCGGGGTGGTGGTCCCTATTTTTAAGAAGGGGGACCGGAGGATGTGTTCCAACTATAGAGGGATCACACTCCTCAGCCTCCCTGGAAAGGTCTATTCAGGGGTACTGGAGAGGAGGGTCCGCCAGATAGTCGAACCTCAGATTCAGGAGGAGCAATGTGGTTTTTGTCCTGGACGTGGAACAGTGGACCAGCTCTACACCCTCAGCAGGGTCCTTGAGGGTGTATGGGAGTTTGCCCAACCAATCCACATGTGTTTTGTGGATTTGGAGAAGGCATTTGACCGTGTCCCTCGGGGAGTCCTCTGGGGGGTTCTCCGGGAGTATGGAGTGTCGGGCCTCCTGTTAAAGGCTGTCCGCTCTCTGTACAACCGGTGTCAGAGCTTGGTCTGCATTGCCGGCAGTAAGTCGAACTCGTTCCCAGTGGGGGTTGGACTCCGCCAGGGCTGCCGTTTGTCACCGATTCTGTTCATAACTTTTATGGACAGAATTTCTAGGCGCAGCCATGGTGTTGAGGGGGTCCGGTTTGGTGACTCCAGAGCGATCTCTGCTTTTTGCAGATGATGTGGTCCTGTTGGCGTCATCAACCCGTGACCTCCAGCTCTCGCTGGACCGGTTCGCAGCCGAATGTGAAGCGTCCGGGATGAGAATCAGCACCTCCAAATCTGAGACCATGGTTCTCAACCGGAAAAAGGTGGAGTGCCTCCTCCGGGTTGGGGAGGAGAACCTGCCCCAAGTGGAGGAGTTCAAGTACCTTGGGGTCTTGTTCACGAGTGAGGGAAAAATGGAGCGGGAGATCAACAGGCGGATCGGTGCGGCATCTGCAGTAATGCGGACTCTGCACAGGTCCGTCATGGTGAAGAGAGAGCTGAGCCGAAAGGCGAAGCTCTCGATTTACCGGTCGATCTTCGTTCCTACCCTCACCTATGGTCACGAGCTTTGGGTAATGACCGAAAGAACAAGATCGCGGGTTCAAGCGGCAGAAATGGGTTTCCTCCGTAGGGTGGCTGGACTCTCCCTTAGAGATAGGGTGAGAAGTTCAGTCATCCGGGAGGGGCTCAGAGTAGAGCCGCTGCTCCTCCACATCGAGAGGAGTCAGATGAGGTGGCTCGGGCACCTAGTAAGGATGCCCCCTGGACGCCTCCCTGGTGAGGTGTTCAGGACACGTCCCTCCGGTAGGAGACCCCCGGGGAGACCCAGGACACGCTGGAGAGACTATGTCTCTTGGCTGGCCTGGGAACGCCTGGGGATCCCCCCGGAAGAGGGGAGCTGGGGAGAGGGAAGTCTGGGCCTCCTTGCTTAGACTGCTGCCCCCGCGACCCGACCCCGGATAAGCGGAAGAAGATGGATGGATGGATGGATGGATGGAATATTTTTTTTTCCTGAGATCTGGTTTCCAAAGTCCCAGACTGTTCAACCTGGGGTTATTGGGCTGCCGGGAAAACATCGAAGGGGGAGTTTGGGCCTGGGTTGTCATAGTAACGCTGGTTACTGGTGTTTATGGGTAACGATAAACTTAAACCTGAATGTCTGATTTACATATTTATATTTTTTGACTCTGAACTTTTTTTTCCTTTTTTTTTTTGGTGTCATACAAGAATTTTAGGTCATGTTTTCTCTTATATGTATATATTTTTGAATGTTCATGCTAAAAAAGTTAATTGCTCCTAATGTTTTTTCTACTTTTTTACCGTTTTAATTTCTAACACATTTACATTATCAGCAGATTTTTCTATGAAACATTTTGACATATTCCATGACTTGTTCTAATTAAGTCACATTTTAACATTGATTTTTATTCAATCAAAACGCTGTGACGAAATAATGTTCTTCATTTTAAATCGACCAGTTGTTTCATTTGTTGTCTGAATCATTCCAGTTCGAGTCGAACCGTAACCCTAAACACCAGTGTTGTCCCTTTGTCCTCATTGTCTCAGTGTGTCCTCTAACCGGACCTGCAGGACGGAGCTTCTTGTTGGAGCTGCACCGTTGCTGATTCACCACATAGGCGGAGCCAAAGAGCCACAGATGCTGAATCAACCTGCTCGTTTAATCAAAGGTGAGAAAGATTCAGACATCAAAGGAAACTACAGGTAGGTTTGACAGGAAGAACATTATATAGTTACAGCGTTTTGATTATTTAAATATTGTTCAATGTTAAAATGTGACTTCATAAGAACAAGTGCCACTTAAAATATTGTTATATTGTTCCTTTAAAAAAAAACAACAAAACAGTTTACAATTCACTGTCACGTTTACCGCTGCTGCTTTTATAACTGCACATCATTTTGCACTTTGCACTGTAGCTGGGGCTTTATTTTATGTACTTTTCTGTCCTGTAGCACTATGATACCTGCTTGTCACACTTGCCATGTGCGGCTCTATGTTGTCCTTGTGTAGCCCTGTTGTCTTTTGTGCCTCTATGTTGTTTTATGTAGCACCAAGTTCTGGAGAAATGTTGTTTCGCTTTCAATATGTATAGCAGCAGTTCTATATATGTTTGGAAATGACAGTACAGCTCACTTGACTTGGCTTAAGTGATGGATATTGTAAAAATGTTCACAAAAAAAACTACCGATAATGTAAATATGTTGATATTAAAACAGGACAAAAGTAGAAAAAACCTGTAGAGCAGTTGAGTTTGAAGCACCAGCATTCAAAACTAGAAATAACAACCCTAAATTCTTGGATCAGACCAAAAAAAGAGTCAAAATAATATAGATATTTAAATCAGAGATTCAGGTTTAAATGTATCTTCACCCCAAACACAGAGTGGGAACAGTGTGGCAATCTCTTTTACAAGTTTCACCAGGAAGTCCACCCGTCTCTCCTGCCTCCCAGTGCATGCTGGGTAAACCACATGTGCATTCATCGCCACCATACCATGTGTTACAGTGTGAACAATAACAATGTTTAAACAAATAAACCAACATAGATGCACTTTATTGATTTCTGAAAGGGAAACTGCAACAGTTCCCATCAGCAGAGGATGGTCTCCATCCGTCCTCCTCTGGGTTCTGGGCCCAGCACGCTTCCTCTGCTCCACTCTGCTGCTGTCAGACACAGCTCTGGTCTTTAGCTGCCGTCTTCATTGTTTTCCTGAAAAGGACAGAAAAAACCCAACTCATTAAAGACAAAAATGGTCAGAGATGACGTCACACTGTGGTTTTATCTTATTTGTGGAACTGTGAGACTTTCTCACCCAGGTCTCCTCACTTTCCTGGAAGGAGAACAAGTCCATTGTTTATAAAAAAATTATAAAATAGATGAAAGAATTAGAGCAGAGAAAGAAGCTCCACACCCACACCAACAGAGGTCTGATTGTTTACTTCTTCATGACACGTAAAAGAATATCCATCTAGTCCAAAAACAGGTATGCGATTTGATATAAATTTGGGTTTTTTTTTCAAGTGGT
>CAAE01009969.1:21944-51939 GCA_000180735.1 Tetraodon nigroviridis | reverse complement strand
TGGGTATCCCCCCGGAAAGGAAATGCTGTCCACACTGTCCAATCAAACAATAAAATGAAATAAGATAAAACTGGTATTGTGAAACAATGCAAAAACAATGTGCAAAAATTCTATGAACACGGTTATGGCTGTATTTATTTGAGTTATTTTAGCCTTTTACCAAAACATTTTTCTCACACTGTTGAGCACAGAGCCTAAAAGGCTACACACAGGCACAGAAGATAGCCACACACACAGAATCACAGAATGCCCATGTTAAAAACCAAAAAAAAAAAAAAAGACTTTACAGCAGGGTACAATTAGCCTAAAAAAACAGCTAAGTGATCGAAAAGACAGTGGCCCTCATTTATCTATCTTGAAACACTCACAGTACTGAGTTCTGAGTGCAGGAGTTGGCCATGTGCACAGTGCACAGTGCGATGGGCCTGACAGCGATAGGCTTCCTTTGCCACTGGGTCACTCATGTTTATTGGTGATAAGTCTGAACATAGAAGCAGCCAAATGATTCCTAAGGTGTTTGGGAATATACTGTACTTTCTGATCCTTCAGCTAAGCAAATGATATTCAGTATAATGTTACAAAATATTTTATAATGACTTTAGATTTTTGGAGAATTTTCCTGTTGCTGTTGTTAAAAGAGACATGTCACAATGTGACTATCATTTTATTTACTAGTATTTACTATTTATTCACTTTATTTCTCTGGGAGGTCCACCTAAAACAATAGATAATTTAAAGATACTTTTGCAGCTACAAATCAAGGCAATGTCTATATTTTTTAATGATTTTCTTAAGGGTGTATTAGAAAATGCAAGTATAAGATACTTCATAAATATACATATATATATATAATTTTTTTGTTTTGTTTTTACTTGTAGTAAAAACAAAAAAAACTCCTTTGTTTTGATTAATTTCGTTTGTTCATTGCGTCAACATGTTATCAAGCGTTTGCCTCTATAATTCTTACAGCTGCAAAATAACCTGCTCCAAAAAATGCCCTGCACGCTGCCCCTGCCAGAATGGAGGTATCTGTAAAGGCAAAGGAATCTGCACCTGCCCCCCTGGATGGACAGTACGTTTTCAATTTAAATCCCAGGGTGCTTTTATACATAGTGGTGCATACATTTCAAAAATGATACATTGTGTCATTCTTCTTCAACAAGTACGTTCTGCATTTAAACATGTTTTCAATGATCGTAATGAGATTGTATTACAAGATTCCGTTTTGTTTCTGCCAGGCATACACGTAAGAAAAAAAATATACTTTGTGCCTATCTGCCTTGTTTGTTAACTGCCCTTAGAGTACATCCATTTATCCACACTTCTGTGTTTTCTTTACTTATATTTCCAGGGAGCAGTTTGCACAGAGCAATGTCCAGAAGGACGTTTTGGACCAAACTGCGCCCAAGAGTGTGTCTGCCACAACAGGGGTAAATGTGATGCCAAAACTGGACAGTGCCAGTGTGCTAAAGGTTTTACCGGGAGCAGGTTTGTTTCCAAGTTTTGTTTATTATCCTGCAGTTATGACATATTACAGATCATGACAAAGCAAATGACCTTCTTGATGAAGCATTTGCATGGTATAAATAAATAATTGTAGAACTGAGAATCAGAGACTGTATTGTCTCGAGTGATGGCTTTATTGCATGAGTTCATCACACAACTTAATTTCCTCATACAAATCAATCACTGCCAGGATCCCCATGTTTAAAGTGACACTGCGCTGACCCACAGCCACAATACCAGAAGGTGAATTATGTGACTCATTAGAGTCACATAATAATTATAATATATTAATATTATAATTAATACCAAAGGGTTAATGTCTTGGGAGTGACAAAAAGTGAGTAAAAACACCCTAAATACTAACTAATTTTTGTGTTAATCCTGTTTAGGGGGTTATTTTTTATTTTTTTAAAACCTACACGAATCAGTTTTCTTCTATATTGTTTACTATTACAATGTCAAATTTATTCAACAGCCTGTTGGGTTGGGTGGAATTGTTGGCTCCACTGCCAATTTTGCCTTTTTCTTGAATTTGGGACCAGCAAAGTGACCCAAAAGACATTTTGTCTGTTACCTGTTTTTGTTTTGTTGTTTGTTTTATGCTGTATTTTAAAGCTGACAAATCATAGTAAAAAACAATTAGAAAACAACGGCAATGTAAAAAAGTGTTGGTAACTATTTTGGCCCTCGTTTAGGCTTATTTTATTTTCTTACCACTGTCTACAGACTTGCTGTCCTGGCTCACAGAAAGAGTAAAGGCTGTGTGAGTCAACACAGAATATGAAAGGAAGCATATTTTACATTTACACCCAGCTCTGATAGTCTGAGAGCAGTACTGATTTTTCACATATTTGTAGATCTGATCTGCTCTGACCAGATGAGACTATAGCAGTCATTGCTGTGGTCTGATCTGCTCTGTCACAGCAATGACTGTGCTGGGGATCTGACCACCTTTTACTGCTTTGAAATTAGGGAAGGGGGGCTCAAAGCAGCATCCATTAATCATATAAAATATGTCATAGTGTGCTATTGGCTTTAAACAAGTAAATTAAAAAGGGCCAGATGATTTTAAAAGTTGCCAGACATAGCTAGTAAGTTGACTAAATGTCTAACTGTTTCCAATTGTTGTCTAAACTAAGTTTAAACAAGATTGTTGTAAAGTAAGTGAGACTACTCCCCCCTTGGTACTGTATTACTTTGACATTTTTCAAAACTGTCATGCCATGCAAACAGCATAAAATGTAAAGTTTGTAGTAAGTCTGGATTATAAAGGCAAAAGATTGGGTGTTGACAATTCTATCATATCAAATTTGTAAACTTTATTATTTTATCAATCTGTTGACTGTCAGGTGCAACGAGGAGTGTGCTGCAGGCACTTTTGGTCAGGACTGCAAAGGTGTCTGTGACTGCGCTAATGGTGCCCGTTGCTACAACATCGATGGAGGCTGCTTATGCGAGCCAGGTTTCCATGGTCCACACTGCAGAGACAGGATGTGTGCACTTGGGAAGTATGGGATGCACTGTGAAAACACCTGTCTCTGCCAGGACAAAAACACACTCAGGTAAAAAGCTACTGTAAGAAGATGAAAGACGCTGAACATAGAGAAAGGAAGATGTGCTTTTCTTAGCTTTTGTAGGAAGTAAGATGCTGCTGGGCCTTCCTACTGATTTGAGGTGTTGAACGACCAGGTGAGGTTCTCCTCCAGATGAACACCAAGAAATGTATGTTTTTGATGATCTCCACGGAGCAGCCATTGAAGGACAGTGGAGGGTGTTCACTCTGTGCTCTCCTGAAGTCGACAATCATCTCCTTGGTAGTTAGCTGTTACACCTCCCCTCTATATGCTGACTTGTTGTTCTTGCTGGTGGGACCCACCATGGTTGTGTCGTTGGCAAATTTAATGTGTTTTAAACTATAATGGATTACAAAAATATGTTGATAAGCTGAAAGTGGCATCAAATTGGTATCACAGTTTAGCTGTATACAGGCTTCCCTTGGCATGCCTGTCTATAAACAGAAGCACAAAGATTTAGGTTTAAAATAGGCTACTTTTGAATGCTTATGCGCCTGTGTGTGTGAACTACAAGCTTGTTCCTGCCTTTTCTGAGCTATCTGATAGCACACAGCTAGAGAAGTGGTGCTTAAGGCAGAACAGCAAAATTATCATCAGGTCTCACACAGAGTGATAGGCTGACAGGCAAAACTAGTGTCAATACCTGGACAATATACTGTTTATGGTAACAGCCAGGAAGAGTGTTACCACAACCTGCAAGTACTACTAACGGTAGTCAAGAAAGCTGTCCTCAAGGTGAATGCTGAAAAGCGTAATTTCAACAAAAAAAAAGAAAAACCTGTAGTTCAGAGGAGTGTCATTATAGGTAACATCATTACCTTAACACTGTTACAGTAGTTTCAGCACCTGGGGACACATCGCACTGCTTATTTCTCGGGTTCAGAGCATGTCTGTGTACATTATGCATCAATAGTGGAGCCAATGAGAGATTGAATGCGTGATGATCTGTACTGGAAAGCTTTGACATATTCTAGGCTCACACTGTAACTTGTGCATGTTCAGCTAACTATAAGCAATTTATAGCCACTATTAACCTAAATTATTTGGGCTGTAGGCTAATCTGTCAGACATCCCCTGAGAACTTTTGTCTTTTTTAACTTGAATCATGGTTACTTGCCACCACTCCTCTTGCCTGTCATTAGCTCAACATTTTCCTTAGCAAAGGAGGTACACATAACCTTAACTACATATGAAACAGTCATAGTCTGTTATCTGTTGTCTGCATATATGATTTATGTTTGTTCGTGTTCTTTTTAACTTTTAACATATTTGTGTTCCTAGTTGCCACCCAATGAAAGGAGAATGCACATGTCAGCCAGGATGGGCAGGCTTATTTTGTAATGAGACCTGTCCTCATGGCTTCTATGGACATGGCTGCCTGGAGCCATGTCTATGTGTGAATGGAGGAGTGTGTGACAGTTCAATTGGCCAGTGCCAGTGTGCCCCTGGCTTCACAGTAAGTGAATATTACCTAGCCAATTCAAGTTTTTTTTGTAATTTTAATTAATGTTTCATGAATTAAAATCATCATTCATTGTTCGTTTATTAAAACATAAATATGAAATCTATTTACTTCAATCAAAATTTATTTTAGTGTAATCAAGGATAACAGTGGCACTTGTATCAAATGATAATGATGCTGCTTGATTCTCCAGGGCGTTCATTGTGAAAATCCATGTAAAAGTGGCACCTATGGAAAAAACTGCTCCTCTGAGTGCTCCTGTGATAACTACATTGACTGCTCACCTGTTGATGGCACTTGTTTTTGCAAAGATGGTAAAATATTCCCTTAACTTTAGCTGACCTACTGAAAGACTGGTGAATGCATGACAGAATCAATGTTGAGTAATATGTGTTGGGACAATTTATGTCCCCCTTGCAACCTGTAAATATGTATACATGCAGGCTGGCAAGGATCACGTTGCTCCACTCCATGCTTTGAAGGAACCTGGGGTCCTGGATGCAACTCCACCTGTCTCTGCACCAATGGTGCAAAATGCAATCCAACTGATGGGTCATGTACCTGCACAGCTGGCTGGCATGGGACACACTGTGACCTAACTTGCCCGGTAAATGTTTTGATAATATTTGATTAAATTGTAGTTTAAAAATTATAAAAATAATTTTTAAAAGTATCTGAGCTAACGATAGAATTTGGAAGTTTTTTAGATAGATAGATAGATAGATAGATAGATAGATAGATAGATAGATAGATAGATAGATAGATAGATAGATAGATAGATAGATAGATAAAAGAAACATTAGCCTCAAGACCGGACCTGAGGTTTAATGACCTGGCCAACTTACTGTGTCTCACGGTTACTGGAAAACAGTCCATCATCACTTCCAGAGCAGCAGCCAGGACCGGGGCAGCACCAGCTGCTGATTTGGCAGCTTCAACACGGGGCCCCAGCCAGCTCCATCGGTTTATTTGGGAACACATGAGCAGGCTTCAAACGATCAACAGAAAAATGCTCCGAACCCCATCCCCATGCCCACTCTAAAAGTTTTAAGTCCCACCTTGAGGCTCCAAAAGGGGCCATCATAAGTAGGTTGCAGAGGACAACAATGGGCATCATGGCCTCTAAACACATAGCCCACCAATCTCAGGCCTTTTAAAACATACAACTTGGGGAGACAGTAATGGACGAAGACTGGAGAAAATCCTATAGCCTGAACCTGGAAAAGCAGGCCACTGGACCTTCCTGAGAAGCAGGCTGAAGCAGACCTAACATGACCTATGGTAGGCGAAAGGCAGCTTTCGTGGAGCGATTAAATTGCTCACAGTCCATTGGCCTTGTACATTGTATGCACAGGCTGTTAGATAGAGCTGGAACCCCAGGCTTGCAACCACCGCTGTCCACAGCTCAGATGTAAACTGCACACCCCGGTTTGAATTAAGGTCTGCTGGCAGGCCACCAAGATGGATATAAAAGCCTGAGCGACCTCTGTCAATATAATAGGACAGGGGCACTACTCGGTGATAAGTAAATTCATGGGAGGGCAGAAGCGGCCCCACTAGATTTACAAGAATGTGCTTGAAGCGCCACTTGGCTCCAGTGGCATCTTTTTGTACCTGTGCACAAAGGCCCACTGACACGCCAGGCACGCAGTGGCCCACTTCCTGACATTCTCCCTTAGGCTTAGCCAGACAAACTTCTCTGCCACCAACTTAACAGAAGCTCTTGTGGCTGGATGTGAGAGTGTGAATGGCATCAAACACCCAGCAGCGTCAACTGGTGGAGGCCATGGGATGAACTCAACCTGTTGAAACGCCACCAAGGAAAGTAGTGCTGCTGTTCTGGCAGGTCACATTCTCTGACTGCAGCCTTGTTGCCACCAACAGGAACACCTGGATGTTCCCATCAGCTTGCTGATCTGCAGCCATGGTCACATGCATGCCTATCTATGCTCAGCAGTCTTTGTCACGACAAAGGTGAGAGGCTTGTGATCCACATAGGTGGTGAACCTCTAGCAGAAAACAGGAATGGCATTTGGCAGAAAGAAAGCTAGCAGCTCCCTGTCAAACATGCTAAACTTCCTCTTACTGTCCCTGAGGTTCCTGCTGAAGAATGCCAGCAGCTGCCAGGCATTGTCCACCAACACACCACCCCCACAGCGTAATCTGATGAGTCAGTGGTCAGAGCAAGAGAAGCAGTCCACGACGAGCGTGCCAGCAGGGCAGTATTAGCAAGAGTGGTCTTGGCACTCACAAAAGCCTGCAGCCTTTCCTCTGTTCAGTGTACTGCTTCACTGGATTTCCTGCCCCTGAGAGCCTCATATAAAGGACACATCAAATGTGCTGCTTGTGGAATGAAGTAATTGTAAAAATGTACCATCCCAAAAACTCCTGCAAGGCTCTGATCTTGCCAGGCTGCAGGAAGGCAATGACTGCCTCCATTTTACCAGGAAGCAGAACCACCTCTTTCGGAGATACATGATGGCCCAGAAAGTCAATTGCAGGTAATCCAAACTGACATTTGGCTGGGTTCACAATTAGCCCAGAAACAATCACCACAGGTGTGATAGATCATCTTCTGCAGAGGGGCTGGCACCAAGATATCATCCTGAATCCATCAGGCACTGAAACATCTGTGCAGCCCCTTTAAGGCCAAATGGCATCCACAGAAAGTCAAACAAACCAAATCAGTGCCAAAGCAGCACTCAATGTCTATGCACTTAATTGTGGCAAATTCTTCTCTGGCCATAACCAGCTTAGCAGCATCCAGGTGCCGAACCCTTGCAAAACTGGTGGGCCAGTCGTAACAATGTGGTGCTCGGTGCATGGCTTGGTGATCTCAAAAATACCCAAAACGCAGGCACTGTAAACACATGAAACTCGGCCAGGCCAGGAGCCGCTGGTACACATCCCCCGAAGCCATAACATTTGCTTGGGTAAAGAGCACAGGGCCCCCGGTGGTACACGGGCACATACCAGGTCCATCAACAACCCACAGGAAAGCTGTGTAAAATAACTGGAAAACAATTCTCTGACAATTGTTTACATGTGCAGATGGGCACATTTGGGCCTGGTTGTCTTAAGAAGTGTGACTGTGTCCATGCTGATGACTGCCATGCTGCTACTGGAGTGTGCCACTGTCTCCCAGGTTGGTGGGGTAAGTGACCTCCTCCAAGTGTTAAAGTAAGCTTGGTTTTCTAACTAAAATGTCACTAAAACATTAGATTACAATGTTATAGCATTTTTCTTAGTTAACATTTGTAGAAGGTTATCAGGCAATAAGAATATTTCACAACATTCTGGGAACTTCAAGAAAAAGTACCCGCTACAAACATTATTAAAACATTTGAGGTAACATTCTCAGAACATTTCTTCTTGGATTTAACACTGCAGCTGACAGCTTGTCCTTTTTTTTAATAAACTGCTAAAATTAAACTCAGAATTTAAGGGGGAATTATGAGATGAAATTCTAAATATGTAGAGAAAATATCTATTTTTAATATTTCTTTTTTCCTATTAAGGTCCTAGTTGTAGTCAACCATGTTCTGTTGGTTTGTGGGGACGTCACTGTAACAAAACCTGTCAGCATTGTCTGAACAGCGACACATGCTTGAGGGAGACTGGAGCATGTGTCTGTCGTCCAGGCTTTTGGGGAGTCACCTGTCAGAACAGTAAACATTTCTATCTGCATCCTGACATAAATCAAAAATTGTGTTGCCATAAACCTTGGTATAATATTTATGCAATTATCTCCCAGAATGCAGGGCTGGAACTTATGGTGAACAATGCAGTATGCCATGCCCATCGTGTGGACAGTCATACCGTTGTCACCATGTGACAGGGGAGTGTGACTGTCTTCCAGGACATACAGGATCCAATTGTGATCAAGGTTGGAATTACAGATTTTCACATCACATCATTTTTTAGATTTAATTGCAGTAACCAACAATATTTTACAGATTGTCCTGCTGGATACTATGGCAAACTATGTTCTGAAGCATGTGATAACTGTGCTAACAATTCTACATGCAACCCCCGCGATGGTCATTGTGAATGTTTGCCTGGCTGGACTTCGAGTGACTGCTCAATGCGTGAGTTAACAGGTTTTAGCAAGTAATTATTTCCTTTTTTCTGAAAGACTGTCTAGCAATGTTTAAAAAGTGAATGTTTTAAGCCAAAAACACAAATTTAGTAGATAAAATGAAGCTGAATTTGAATGCTCGTCATGTATGCTTTTATTTTAAAATAGGTTTTTTACTCATTAGCATGATTGCAGTTTAGCATGGTTAAGTTAACTGATCTCCTTCCTGAGCAATGACTCATTGTGGTAGGTGGATACCCTGGTAATATTTAAAGTTTAGTTGTTTGGTGCCTTATGCCTCTGGTCGGGGGTATTCCAAAGCAAAAAGCTTCTAGATAAGGGACCAAACTAAGCATGATTAAGGCAAACCCCTTTGGAGCCAAGCTTGGTGGGTGGTGCGTAATGGTAACAGCTTGGGGCCCAGTTAGACAGAGACTAAAAGAAGAAATGCAGTTCTCCCTGTACATGGGTTTACCACATGAGAAGGGCAAAGGCTGTCAGGTTCAGCTGTGCAATTGCTATAGGCAGATACCCTGGTGCATTCACCATCAGTTACAGAAGATAACTCCAAGAATAAGAAATGTCACTTTCCAGTGGGGGAGGGGTAGGGTTTACCTAGTCAAGTCCAGTGAGCTTTATTTAATTTCCAAAAATATATAGCCGGTGCAGTACATGTTGAAACTGAAACAACGTTTCTCCAGAACTTGGTGCTACATAAAACAACATAAAGGCACAAAAGACAACAAGGGCTACACAAGGACCCATAGAGCTGCTTACGAAAGGTGCGCCAAACATTTAACATCACGGTACAGGATAAGTACATAAAATAAAGCACTGGCTAAAGTGCAGGTTGTAACTGAAGTGGTGTAGTGCAGTAAAGTGACAATGCATAGTAAACTTTATTTGTTTTTTTTGTTATAAAGTGAACATTGTAGGACCGATTCAAAGTGGCAGTATATTAAATAATTGTAGACATAAAAAGATTAGTGCAAATCTCCGTTTCTGTAACCAGTACATTTACAGCAGAGTTAATAATATTGTGAAATGGCATGTTAAACACTGGGGTTTGTATTTGTGTCTGTGTGTTCAGTTTCTTCTATTGGTGTCGTGAATATTAAGGGTTATGAAACAGGTCAACAGAGTTTTTCCAACACTTGCACAGAATTATTGGGTCTGTCATACTGGTCCTGGTCTAAATCCAAAAAGTATTGGATGCAGGATTGTTGCTGGAAATGTACCTCTGTACCTGCTGATTCACTACTGCTTCCAGAACTGAATGGAGCGATTATATTTATTTTTTCTGCTTTTCACCCTTTTTGAAATCAGAGTCATCTGAACAGTCAGGGAGTGTTATGGTTCCTCTTCCTCCTGGTGAAAAGGAGTCCTGGGGAGCCATCAGTGGCACTGTTGTACTTGTCATTCTGGTTGTTTTGCTCCTGGCTCTGCTGTTACTCTACCGTCATAGACAGAGAGACAAACAGAACAACACACCAACTGTCTCCTTTTCAACCAGAGGCACTGTCAATTCTGAATATGCAGTTCCAGGTAAAGTACAGATAGAACTTCATTTTCATTATTATCAATATAATATAATTCCACCAGACTGACTGTGTGCTTGGTTGACAGATGTTCCTCTCAGTTACCACCGCTACTACTCTAACCCTAGTTACCATACACTAAGCCAAAACAGGCCTCCATTGCCACACATTCCCAATAACCATGACTACACCATCAAGGTACAGGTGACAGCTCTGTTAAATGCAATAATGTAAAGTTTTTGGTATTTATTTTGGTATTCTTTCAAAACTGAACTCAATTCTTACCCTTGTCTTATTTGGTGTCGAGATGAATGCTACATTACCTGGCAGACTGGGAAACACAATCGAGTCTCGGAAAAACCCCAGGTTTGTTTGGTTTTGCTGACTCCAAAATTTAGACAAAGTAGCCAAAATCAATTCTCATTCACTCCTTAGTAAATATAGTAAATACTTTATTGTTCACTATAATCTAAACAAAAAAATAAATAAGCGATTTGTAAATGTAGTGTAAACATCAATGATGCACACAGCTGCAAATATTATTTTTAATATTTACCACATTTCAGTCAGTTATATCCACATTCCCGTCTGGGTTTTAAATGAGCCAGCTTTGGCATTTCCGGTCAAACACTTTACCAACCAGTATATACGATACTTTGTGTGAAAACAGATGTTCCTGCCACAGCATGCAAATGTCTGCGGCCAAAAACAGTTTGGCTAACAGCTGCTCCAGATGCTACCCCAGCTGGGCAATTCCATTGGGAAGACTTTTGTTTTTGACATGAACTGAATGTCTTTCTCCACTCCCAAACTCCAACCCTTCTGGTCAAGACTAATTGTTCCAGTAACGACACAGAAATGTCACCAGGCTTTAGCTTCCAATTTCAGTCAGCTTGGTGACCTCTTGTGATGCAACAAGGTAACTACAAACATTCTTACAGTATGATGAAAAATTAGAAAGTTGTCTATTATGTTTGGACTTACCGTTTTTGTTGTTGATCATCATCTGAGGAAATATAATAAAAACTAATTCGTGGACTGAGGTTTACTGAAGTTGTACAGAAAACAGATTACAAGTGTTTTGTTCGAATGAGGTTTAATTTTTGCTCCTATTGTTGTGTGGTATCTGTGCAGTACAAGACCTGAAGGACACCCCTGCGATCAGTAGCAGCTCTCTGAACAGTGAAAATCCATATGCCACTATTAAAGATCTGCCTGGATTGCTGTTTTGCCCACCTGAGAGCAGCTATATGGAAATGAAGTCTGCAGTTCCCAGAGACGGACCACACACAGGTTTTGGTCAATCACTATCCAAGAACTCTACATTGCACATAGGTAACTAACAGCTGAAAAAATGGACATTAATGACCAATTAATGCAATGGATTGCTACAAAATGGTCTGGCTGATTGTATATATTTAACAATAATTATTAAAGCATAGTTTAGAAGTACTTTAGGTCTTAACATCACTTATTAGGATTGTTTTTGTATTTTATTAATAGTTCTAATGTCATAACTGAGAAAATATTAATAAAGGCACTGTAATTAAAACTATGGTAACATAATTCTAAAAATCATCTGTAAGGAATATCATATGTTTTGATTGTTGCAAAAACTAATATAGTTTTGGGCCCTGTTTGGGCCCACTGTTTATTTCTGTTGTCTATAATCTAATTCTTGTAATTTTTAGGTGATTCCATTTTCTTATATCTAGTCATCTTTTTTCAGTTCGTATTTTGTTTTAACAGGGTGTCAAACTGCTGCTGGTCACGCAACACACGAGGACCCTCAGAACCATTATGATCTCCCTGTCAACAGTCACATCCCGGGACATTATGACCTGCCTCCCATACGTCAACAACCCTCCGCTAGTAAAACTGCTCAGTGACATTTGTATTTGACATTACTTTGTCATGACATTATAGAAAAACAAGCGTTACGTTCTATTCTAATCCTGTACAAAGAGAAAATG
Organism: Tetraodon nigroviridis; assembly: GCA_000180735.1. Classification (NCBI taxonomy): domain Eukaryota; kingdom Metazoa; phylum Chordata; class Actinopteri; order Tetraodontiformes; family Tetraodontidae; genus Tetraodon; species Tetraodon nigroviridis. The sequence continues at coordinate 39,808 of CAAE01009969.1, read as the reverse complement.
GAAGGCATCATTGGGCCCATTCCAACTGCGCCCTCTGTGGGATGAAGTAGTACCCATCGTTCCATGACAGACTTGTCATCCAGGATAGGGAGCCAAAACTTTTCAGCGAGGAAGAATGGTCTGTGGCGACACCAGCAGGTCTCTATTTAAATAAATCTGAATGCCACAAGACTTCAAAGAGCTTGTCTCTGAAAAGCTCGTTTCGTGGATTCAGGCTTTTTTTTTTTTTTGCTTCCTATTGTTAACATCTTTTGCTTTCTTGTTATAATTTTCTAAAGGCGTTTTATTTCTTTTAATAGATAATTTTTGCAGCTGGAGCTGTCTAAGAAAGAAAGGTCATTCTAAAACGTGTTAACTTAGATAGACAGGGGGGAAAAAGTGCAAAAAAGACATTGGTGACATTACAATACATTGGTTCTTATTGCTAATATGCAGTTTTGTGGAATCAATGATTTGTAATATTAATGACTATTTTTACCCCATTGCTTTCCAGTTATCATAATATCAGGTTGTGTGAAAAGGAAGAGTATTAAACTCTTTTATAAGTACAAACACATTCCTACTTTTTCAGTGTTGATACTGAAATAGCCCATTTTGTGGAAAAATATATTTTAGCATCATGTTAGTAACGTCAACATGGTTTTAAAATAGTTGTGTAACAAGAAACTAGTATGTGCTTTATATAGGACTGGAAAGACTTTTCTGGTGTATAGTCAAAGTGTTAACATAAAAAAACTCACAAACTGGGTTAACTATTTTTTATGTTCTCAATGCTCGATTCAATGTGTTTTGTCAAAAGCCAATTTTAAAGTAAAATTCCATATGTCAAATGCTGTACAGTCCATTTAGTTTAAGTTAGGTTTTTTTTTTTTAAGTGTATACATATGTAGGAATTAGATATGTACAAAATGTAAATAAAATAGATAACACATTTGTGGAATTTGATTTTTTTTTTTTTTTTTTTTTATTTAGAAGGCAGCGCTTTACAACAATAATTGAAAGGAGCCACTAGGGGGACACATTGAAAAAAACATTTAAAAAAGGGTTTCCCAAAATCACATTGCTTTTAAAAAATGTTTGAACAGCAACATAGCAAAAATTACAAAGGGGATTACATTACAACATCTCATGTCAAGATCGTTTCAACTTTATCACTAAATCAAGAAAGTCCTTTTTTGCACTCTAAAATCCACAATGACTGATTAGATTTCTGTTCTGTTTTTGAATGTCACAGGAATATAAATGTCTTAAGCTACAGGGCTACAGCACAGATTTACATAATGTGCATATGTGGCACAGACTCCAATAAAAGCAATACATGAAGGCAAATAAAATGTTAAGAAAATCAAAGTCAAACAAAACCCTTACTGAGTCTCCAGCATCATAGTTGCTGGAGTCACAGTTCAGAAGAAATAATTAAAGCTCCTCTGACCAGTTCTTACAAGCACAGTAAAGATAGCTGACACTCACAAAACAGCATTATGAATCATGAGAACAAAAACACTGATGGCATAATATTAAACTGCTTACAGTGATCATTATTTCTGCAATAAATTTTAAATATTGTAGAATTTTTTCAAAGAGAAAAATGTTAATTACACTTGCACAGGTTGGTTTCAAATAAATAAGGTTGAAATATTTTCCAAATGTTTTTTTAAAACGGACCAGTATCATGGGGTTTATTTTATACAGGCCTAAGCAATACTAAATATTCAAATTAGAATTATTAAGATAGCTTTAGAAATTGATACGTCATCATTCATACATCATTGATAAATTGATATGTCATCCACTGTACAGTAAAAATATTGTAAACAACGGCAACAAATTTCGATTTTAAAGATTTGATGCACAGATTCTTTCTCCTACTGTCTGAATGGCTTGGGTTCACTTACTGTGCGTATTAAGTATTGACAGCCTGACCAATAAGAGTGAAACCCCAACTTGAATCAAAGCACCGGTCACTAAAGCTTTGTATAAATGTGTATTTGTGAGTGCACTTGTGTATGTATGAAAAAACAGAATGAAAGAGCAGCAGCAAACAAAACTTGTATTAGCCTACCATTTGTGCAATAGTATAGCTTGCATCTACAAAAATAGAGAAAATCCAGTGGAGAAAAAAAGATCAAGGCAAAATATGTGTAGAAAAGCCAAATGAACAAATAAGTAATAAACATTTAAAAAATGGCAAATACTTCTTTGCATGCTCCAGGATAAGTAGGGCTCCCAGGTTTTTACATGATGGTACAGTTCTCCGGTTTGACACATCTCTGTTGGAAAAAGTGACACATCAGTTAGACAACTAAAACATATTTAAATTTTAAATACAAATGCAAAATGTAATTTTGATGCTAATTTATTGACAAGGTTTATCCAAACAATTGTTGGCAAGTTTACACAATTTAAAATATACATCTGCTTGATCTGTATGCAGCGGTCAATTCCAGAAAAAAAACAGGGAGACAGAGAGACCACCTAAGGGATGACATAACTCAATTTTTGTGTTAAGGCATCCAGAACAAAACAGACTACTACAACAGCAACATCTTGCCATGCCAAGGGGACAACAGGCAGGAAGTGAACGGATTGATGACATATCAAAGTATGACCAGCTCCTTATCCTCCAAAAAACCCAGCTACTGCAAGCTTTCCAAAACACTAACACAGGTGAGCACCACATGAGGTATCAGGGAGCGTGCTGATATCATGTTTACTGTTTTCACTAACGTCTTTATCATTACTAACAACATAACACTAATGAGTCCCCGCCCATCAATGACATTTCCCATCCTCCCCTAAAGTCATAAAAGCTTGACTCAACATCCTGAAGCAAAATCTTTTTTCCCAGGAATATGAAAAGGCTGCTGCAAACGATGGGATACGTTGCTGCTACACAGAAATTGCAGCCAAAAGATTTTTTTTTGTGCCCTGATGTGCAATGGCAACAAAGCTTCATTTATGAACTCTGATAGTGATAAATAAGCATTAAAAACTTTGTACATCATGTTTCTTTTTATACTGTATATATTCTCCACAATTTGTATAAATCAAATCAACACTACAAGTTCATTAACAGATAATGTTTACTTCCAAGCAGAGGTGTGTCAGGTTAGAGATTAGTCAGATTAGCCAGTCAGAGCAAATGTCTGTTTTCTGCAAAAATTATGTATTACTGAAGATCTCAGACATCTCACAAAGGTTTTGCCGGAATAATTTACAAAAGTTAATTTACAAATTCAAATTTGTAAGTTTTATTCTTAGATCACCAAATTTACGCACAAAGAAAGCTTTCTGATGAAGCTTCCTGTAAAGTAAAATACTTTAATCTGGAAAAAACAATCATGGATACCCAATCATCAAATATAATTAGTTATGATAAATTCAATGCCTTTCTTCCATTAAAAGATAGATTTAATAACAACCTGTCTGGCTTCATTGGTTCCAATGAAAAAAGAATGTCCAAGAGGGCCTTCAGGTAGACCCCCGCCAGAGCCACGTTCTGATGTTTGCCCGCAGGAGTCACAGATCACGGTTCGGCTCCTCAGATTGTACTCATTATCTGCACCGCTTGTGCTGTGAGCACCCTGCAGGGGGTAACACACTGTTGAGTTAACGCTGCAGTTCAACAGAGTGGTGCTCTTCCCAATGCATAATGCAGTTTACCATATCATCATCATCATCTTCATCATGGAACAGGCTTTGGGTCACTTTCCTCATGGCCATTTCCTAATAGGAATTGTTAAAAATATCCTTGTAGTAAAAAGAAAAATAAACGATAGTCAAATGTACATGCAGGTGTGGTCTGACCTCTCCAGTGGCGCTAATGAGGGTGGTCTGAAGGAGATCACCTGTACCCCAGGAGTTTTGATTCTTCCATACTAGATCAGTGGGGGGGTTGTGGGTTGCATTTGCAGAGGCAGCCCAGACCTGCAGTTGTCCAGAGGATAAAGAAAAAGTGGGAGAAATTGATAAAAATAAGTCAAGCATATAAGATCTTCAAATAAAGACATAGAGTTAATAAAAATTCAAAACTGTTTTAGTTTTACTCTTAGTTGACTGATGACTGATTTGGTGCTTTTTTATGTTCAACATGATAATGGAGAATTTACTGTAAACAGAAAAGAATAACTCTTACAGTGACAGTTCCTCCAGCCTTTAGAGCAAACTTGTGAGGAAATTTGTAAGTAATGGTGCTGCCATTCCCAACTTGCCTTTTCACCTGCCAGTTCCCCAAAGACTGGTTCTATAAAATGAGCACATGGAAATATTTTTAGCTGTGAAGACAGTAAACCAATGAATAGAGAAAGTCTATTTTAACTGGTGGCCCACAGGCCACTTCTGGTCCCCCAGTCGAGTCAGGTTGGCCTGCCGTGGGTCTGAAATACCACTATTTGTGAATAAATACACAAATAGTGGCCTTTGACCCAGCGGACAAAGGGGAAACACCCAAACACAATCTAGGAGAACGACCCTGCCAAAGACTCTCAGACGACCATCCAGACCATTAGCATGCTAATGGTAATGGCTCTCAGGTGACATTAGCATGCCAATGGTCCACAAAGGCTATATTTTCAAGATCTGCTCCCAGTCAGATTAGAACTAATGAAGGCTTTTGGGCAGAATGCACAACGGTTTCAAGAAACTCTAAACAAGTCCAGATGAACACAAAGTCTACTCGTGGATAACTGCATAAATCATTGGATTGTCAAATTACCGATTGCTAATAAACACACCGTGTTCGACATCTCTTCTAAACCACTTGGATTGTTCTGCTCTGCCTCACTGCTTCCAAATTTTTGTAACTACCCAACACAAGAGCAGGGCTAGAAAAAAGGCCACACCACTGACTGTACAACTGTACAGAGAAGGCAAGTATGATGACTGTGCAATAAACCTCCATTGGCCCAAGAAATTACATGTGCACCTCAAAACAAAATATACCAGTGCTTATACAATGAGCTGCATCGGTCAAATGGTCACTAGCAAAAAAAGAAAATCTAAATTTTATCTGCAAACTAAGGGTAAAGCAGCTGAAGCAGCAGCCAGCAAGTGGAAAGGATCCTCAGGAACAACAACAACAACAACAACAAAAAAAAAAACCCCACAGTGTTCACCAATGCAGAGATGGTAAAACAGTGGTACACTAGCTGCTGTAGAGGAAGACATTCAGTTAAGAGACCAGGTGATTTCTGCCACATTGTAGTTAAAATCACTGCTGCTGCTGTCTCGTATGTGTGTGTGTGTGTGTGTGTGTGTGTGTGTGTGTGTGTGTGTGTGTGTGTGTGTGTGTGTGTAGGTGTGTGTAGTTTACTAAACTGAATTATTTTACATTTAACTTTTTTAAGAGAGTACTTTGCAGTGTGTTAAAAGAAAAATTTAATTGCAGTGGTGTGATGTGTCAAATTTTCCTGAAAAATAATTTTTTTTAAAAAATCTACAAGTTTTGACCCTTGTAGAAACTGAAGAGGCAAAGACCAGCAGTATGTTGTTCTCAAACTAACTTGCTACTGGTTACAGAACCATGACATTCTGCAGAATACCAAGAGCATTACATGTAATAAAAATGTGTCTCACATCAGAGCTTTAAGAGACAAACCTCAACATCCTTGTTTCTGAGACGAACAAACTTGCCATCCAGGTCAATTTCATCTACTGTGATTGGCCCACTAGCTGAGGCATGCTGGCTAATACGAGTTTTTGTCACAGTGGCCCCCACTGTGCAGGAGGTCTCCCTGTCATTGTCGTTGAGACGACGCTTCTTGCTGCCAGAGGAATTATGGCTGCGTCCTGAAGCTGAGGCGGAGGTCCGTGTTACTGTAGCCTTTGTGGGTGGAGGGCTTGGTGACAGATGAAGTCTTAAAAGTAAAAAAAAAAAAAAACAGAAAATTTTAAATGACCCCTCCCTCTCCCACCAAAAAAATCTGCATAATCTGAGACGTAAAGGGCTACAGAATCATTTCTCTTTAGAAATGATTCTGTAGTCCTTTATGTTTCATTGCCACAAATACTGCATCTTCTCTGATTCAGAGGTTAATTCCTCTGATCCAAAGCTAATTCAGAAGTTAGCTGAGTCTATTGCGGTAGCTGCACATTTAGATTTTTAATTTTACTCCACTTAGAACTAAAGACTTGATCATTTACACACATGAATATTATTAAAAAAGAAAAATATTCCACTTTAAATAATTAACAAGTAGTTGTTGCTTCTTTAAGATTCATTTAAAATAAAAGTACATAAAGTATAAGTACATATAAATTCTGATTTTAAAAATCCATAATAAAGCTACAGGTCTGCAAAAAGATCTTCAAAACAAAATAAACTACACCAGAGTTCTTTTGAAAGATGAGCATTAATATAAAAGTATTATAGTATTTTATTGTTATAATAAAACATCAGTTTAGAATTATTTCTTTCCTTATTAACATTGTTTTATTGTTTGAATATTTCCCAATTGATGCTTCTTGCATCTCACAACAGTCTCACCTCTCCTCTTCTCCCTCAAGCAGTTTCCGGTAAGCACTAATCTCCATGTCCAGAGCCACTTTGATGTCAAGCAGGTCCTGGTATTCATCCAGCTGCTGCTGTATCCGAAACCGTGTCTCAGCAATCTCTTTTTCTTTACCTTCCAGCCTTCGTCTCATCATGTCACGTTCCCTTAAAAGAGTCTCTTCAAGTTCATGCACCTTGGCTTCACTGGCTGACAGCTAATTCAAACAGAACATGTACACAATAGAAAAGTAGTTTTAAAGCAGTAAAGCTAACCATGTATGGATGATTACTCTACAGATGGGTTTTTTTGTTTGGGGTTTTTTTTTGTTGGTTTTACAGTGTTGGAAGGCAATCTTTACTCCTTTCCCCACTGGCTATATCTCTACTTATAGGTCAATCAAATAAGTTACAATGCACAATTCTGCATTAATACCTGTTTCTGCAGCATGCTGAGTTGACCAGACATGCTCTCCAATCGAACACGGGTGTGTTCCAACTCTTCGTGGGCAGCTCCAATCAAGTTGCTGTTTCTGTCAGCTGAATGCTGAGCATTCTCAAGCTAATAGAAAAAGAAAACATAGTCATAAAACTATACCTTTTTGGATTTCTGACATTTGGGTGGTAATAATTTTGATTTTTAAGGCTAATGCAAATATGGAAACTGCTTAACTATTTGGATCCTAACGTAATATAAACCAGAAAGTGTGAACAACAACAAAAAAAACATCTATGTAACTGGTGCACTGATACAAACAGATAGAAAAGTTTAGATAGAACAAGTAAAGATGAAAAGATCAGAACAATGTATGGATTTTGATGTCACGATTATGTCCATGGAATTGTATTTCTTGTCGCCCCAACCTTAGAGTTGTATGTCTTCTCGATCTCCTCTTTGTACAGATAAAACTGGTCTTCGTGTTGCGCTCTCAGCTCAGCCAGGGCATCAGCCATCTTAGTCTCAAACTCCCTTTGACGTCCACTATCAATCTCCACTATACGAGACTCATACCGACGTTTAGACTCGCGCAGTTCCTACAGGCGGTTAGAGATAGGAGAGGAGAATTTTACTGGTCTCCAAGCTTTAAACTTCATTAATTGTGGAATATATAATTTAAGATTTTATTTAAATCTAGTAAACATGTGCACCTTCACTGTGTTTTCTAAACACAATTTAAATAAAATTTAAAAAACAATGGATTACAGAATCAACAACATCTGCAGACAAATCGATCAGACTCATCAAATCATCCAAGGGAAGGGCTAGAAATAAATCAATATCTGAGGTAAGAAAAAAAAATAGAGCAGATGACTAACACAGCTCATTAAAAATAGAAGTACAGGGATAAAGTGTGCAAACCTCATTGTGAATATTCCTCTGAAACTCCAGCTCCTCCTTAAGGGTCTGCAAACGGTTTTCTGCATCTACCCTTCTCAGCATTTCATCTTGTAGCTGCCTTTTTGCATTAGTTATGGTTTCGTCCAACTTAAGGCAAAAGAGGGCAGAAAATTGAAATTATTTTTAGTGGAGTTAGAAAACACATTGAACGTAACTAATGGTGTAATTTTGAGTTCCTCAATGATAACCCAGTAGGTGTAGCTTTGCCCCACCTACTGGTTCCTCAATGTAACCAGTAGGTGGGGCAAAGCTACAACTGCCCCTGAATTAGTCAAATTCGTTGATAAATTAAAATAAAAGTAACTTTATCTGCTTCTGTATTATGAAATCAGACAATCAACCTTAAACTGTCAAATTAAATATTTCCAACCGGGCAATTCTGAAAAAAGCATGAAAGACCCATAGGAAGAAATTATTTTCAATAACAATACCATAAACTTTAATGGATAACATACTCTGCAACTTTCATCCTAGATAGTGTGTCAGTTCTCACCTTTGCTAACTGGGCTTTAAGGTCTTTCACCTCAGTTTCCAAAATTTGTTTTTCCCCCAGGGTAGTGGAGAAGGAAGCATCTTTGGCGTTGAGGAGAGCCTCCAGGTCCCTCAGCTTGCCCAGAGCGGCCTCTAAATCGGACTCCTTCTTAGCATTTCTATAAAAACACAAAATGTCATACTCATTAGGCTTGGGTTATGAACAACTTAGTGAAATACAGTCATTGTGCCTTTATATGCAAAGTGAGTAAATATGGGTTTTTTAATTTTACATTTAGCTCGTGAATATATTTGATATAGTGAAAAATTGTCTATCTTAATTCAAAATTCCAGAAAAAAAGAGCTACGTATTATACTAACAACCCCAACCTACTTATAAAAACATGATGTCAGTTAGCAAAAGGGCATAATAAAGATATATACCTAGAGTCTCTTAGTAAGTTGTTACTACTGTATTTAATCTGAAATATACTGGATTTGAATCTGCATATACTGGCATACAGTATTGCTCCATTCAGACATTTAATTAAAGATACAACAAAGCTGCACCAATAAAAACTTTACATTCAAATAGGATAAGATGTGAACTATACATCTTTGCAAATACTCAATCCAGCTTTCAAAGAATCTCAATCCACTCTAAGTGCAAAGCAGAACAACATATACTTTCTGTACTACAATCCACGAATACTGAAATTCATCAAATACAGACTGAACTGAAAGTATTAAAAATGTACAAAAAGTTATTAAATAATGAAAATAGAAAAAGAGACATAAATAGTCAGCTGTACTGTAGCAGGTCGTGACATTAGTCAAGTCAAGTCAAGTCAAGTCAAGTCAAGTCAAGTCAAGTCAAGTGAGCTTTATTGTCATTTTCAAATATATATAGCTGGTGCAATACATATTGAAAACAAAACAACGTTTCTCCAGGACTTGGTGCTACATAAAACAACATAGGGCACAAAAGACGACAGGACTACACAGGGACAACATAGAGTTACGTACGACAAGTGCAACAGACATGTAACATCACGCTACAGGACAGGTACATAGATGGATACATAGGCAGGTGCATGGAATAAAGTGCTGGCTACAGTGCAGATGTTGTGTGTGTCAAGGTTATTTCAGTAAAGTGGCAGTGCATGGTATCGTTGTAAACATTATGCACATAATACCCAGTGGTAGTATTAAGGCAGCATATGATGATTTGTGCAAACCTTTGTCTCTAAGACCAGAACATTTACAGCAGAGTTAAATAATAAATAATAATGTTGTGTGGTAGCATGTTGGCCACCGGGGTTTGTATTTGTAGTCTATGTGTGGTCAGAAAGTCCAGAATCCAATAGCAGAGGGAGGTGTTTAGTCCAAGCAGGCTTAGTTTAAAGTTTACCTCTACCATGACTGATGCTTTCATATCTACGTATTATAAAATACCATATAAAACTAAGATTTCAAAACTAGTACATATAATTAAATAACTTAACTAATGGGTATGTCTCTTTATCAAACAGAGACAGACCAACTTCAGGTCATTTTAGAGTTGCCAAGTCACCTGTTTTTCCAAATGCATGTCCTTGGATTGAGAGGAAGCCTGATGACCAGAAAAGAACCCACAAAGACACAGGGAAAATATGCAAACATTGCACAGTATACCACACTGGCTAGCAAGGATTTAAAACCTAGTGTAAAATGTACATAATGAATTATTTTTTCAAAGTTTTGCTTTAAATAATTTAAATTTTTTTGTGTGTTTTAACTTACAAAAATGTATCTCTGGTATAATTTCTCTTTTAAATAGAAGATGTAGATGTACATGGCTTTAAAAAAAAAAGACTGTTTGTAGCATTACACTTACATTATACTACTAAAATTAAAGATCTGACTTCTACAAACAAAAGTAAATATAGGATAAATAACAAACACTTTTGATCTTGTCTTTCGATTATCTAAGTTATATATACTGCACAAGTATCACAAGACTAGATCACAAAGCTGCAAAAATGTCAGAGTGAGGTTGTAGTGTCTTTGAATATTTTCTAAACTGCTAAACATGCAAAGGCAGGAGCCTGTAGTACCAGGGTGCCTGACAAAATAACATGTCACAAATAAAAAAAATAACTATAGCAAAGGTCTGTGGTAAAACAAGAAAATAAATTAGTATGAAATGTTTAAAAAACATGTTGCCATTACCAGCGTATCACTTTATTTTAAACAAATCCTGTCTATAATTAGAATAGAGAGAACAAAGTTTCAGTAAAAAAACAGTTTCAGTCCAGTTTCTTTCCATAGTCAAAAACATGCTTGTTAGGTGAGTTGATCAATCTAAATTGGCCATAGGTGTGACTGTGAGTGGTTGTTTGTGTTGTCGACACTGCAATAGGATGGCGACCTATCCAGGGTGTGCCCTGCCTCTCGCCCCTTGGATAGGTTTAGGCAGACCCCTGCAACCCAAAGTGTGAATAAATCAGGGACAGAAAATGGATGAATGAGTATTTTACACATTGGCAACTTTACCCACTGTGGACCTTAGCCATTATTGAAAATGACCTGAGATTTTACTTGGTCTTCTTCATTGTGACCGAGTTACTTTTGCTCTTAAATGCTTTCATATTTTTATAATATCACCTGCAGTTGGAAAAACTAGGAGAGAAGACATTACCGTAAAAACCGGACTATAAGCCGCTACTTTTTTCCCAAACTTTCATCCCTGCGGCTTATGCAATGATGCGGTTAATGTATGCATTTTTTCTATCGGCCGCCAGGGGCGCTCGAGCAGAAAAGGTAAGAGTGAGACCGGTGGAATATATGTGTCGAGGAAGATGCAAGTTTAACGTAGCCTCGCGCTTTGTCCGTGAATAAAATTAGCATGATCAGACCCTCATCATGGAAAATGCAAGAAGAAATGCATATGACGCAGCTTTCAAGTTAAAAGCAATCGAGCTGGCTTTCAGTGACTTTTACCGGTATGTTTTTTTTAACCAGCCCTGTTAGTGCTGTGCTACCGTATTCCTGCTGTGTTACTGCCGCGTCACAGGCACTGTTTGGAAAGAAAAGCTAAGGTATATTCTTAAAACTTTGAAAACTCTCTCTGTGTACCGTCTTTCTTTGTAAATATGTTTACATGTTTTAATGTGGGCACATGCGGCTTATATACAGGTGCGGCTTGTGTATGTACAAAATCGGTTTTCCTCTAAAAATGTAGTGGGTGCGGCTTATAATCAGGTGCGCTCTATAGTCCGGTTTTTACGGTAACTAACAAATACCCTATCCTATTATGGTACACAACTATCAAATATAGTATCCTATCATGGTACACGACTTTAAGTCACTCATCTTTTCAGAATAACCCACAAATGACTCCCATTTTTGAAAATGGAGACTGCGAGACCAGGTGCCTGATTTTATAAACTCATGTAAAAAAAAACTTAATTTAATCGTTCAATATACACTAGTTGTGGCCAAATACTGTTATCCACATGATGCTCGTCAAAGTGTGCAAAGTAAGAAAAGGCTTGTTTAGGTCATTATTGCCTGCACAGAAAAAAAATGCCTGCACAAATTTACTGGTGATACTAAATATTAAAACTACCCAAAAAAAGTAAGGGTGTAACTTATTCATTCATGTCCTTTGCAGGTGATAAACATAATTTTTCCAGACAAAAGTGGTTGGGAGCCCAATTATATGGAAATGTATCAGAATAGATAAATGGGGTATAATAGAGTTGAGAAATCTGAGAAGGAGTAGGAGGAGGAGAAGGACGACGAGGAATGTGTTGGCCGAGCTCCCAGACTCATGCATGACTCACAGCTATCTTTGTTCATGACTGAAACATAAAATAAACTCCACCTTGTGAGGAGAGCGCAAGGGAGACAGTGAGAGAAAACCACCCTTTTTTCTGGTTTGCTATTCTTTTGCCATGGCAACTGGGTCTTTTCAGTTCTGCTAACATGCCATTTCTACCACACTAAATAATATTTTGTAAGTTTGTTTTTTTTAAGTATACTATCTTTACTTTGCTCAGCATATTGTTGTAAATGATTTTAAAGTAATTTATTAACATGTTATCAGTTGCTACTTTTGTTTAAAAAGAAAAATCCATTACAGTTGTTTTATATTCCCTGTTAGACAAACAAGAAGCACCACAACATATACTGTATGTACACAAAGCTTTGTTTTTTGGTTGTTTTTTCTCCCCAATTGACCAGATTTTTGCAGCTTTCAGCACAGGCTATGGTAAAGCACATGGCCACATCTACAGGAGCTGTAGAGACCAAATAGGTGAGGGTTTATTTTGTTTGTTTCATTGATTTTTGATTTTTTTTTTTTACTTATAATGCTACAGTGGTCACTACAACTGCCTCATTCATTTCCTCCACTTAAAGAAGGAACTGTACAATTTTCTGTTGGCCCACGGTATGATATGTTTCATTTTAAACATACATGTACACATATTCATCTGGCAAACATGTTGGCACACCTAGACGAGGCTTCCTGATGGGTCATTAATCAAATATTGATGAAAAACAAGGATTCTACCAAAATTTATGCAGCATGTCAAAATTTTTCTTTTTATATATGACCCTTCCACTTCTGAAGTACATTTTTGCCATTTTCAAAGCATCCTTTCTTTTTTAAGATTCGAAAATTAACCCATGGGTACAGAAAAAATAAAATGCCAAATAGCATTGTGTTTATGAATTTATAGAACTGTTTCTTATACAACTACTCTGATCCTAAATGTAAAAATAATTCAATTATAATATTTTCATATTTTTAATTATAGTAATTAAAATAATAAAAATCTGATGAGATGGGATAAATTACTGTATCTATGATATATGGACGGCTGTGGTTGTGCCATGAAAAGTCACTAAACACAAAAGGCAAAATCAATCAGTTTGACTTATTGACGCTTCAGTCTGTGGCGTTAGTAAATATGCAAAACATTGTCAAAAATTACAAGTTGGCATTTGACGCGTTTGTGCATGTGACAACTCACCCGAAAATTACACTATTTGCATAAGATCCACCCAATCTTATCTACATCAGAACAAAATACCTTGTCCTTTAGCTAAAGGCAGACAAAAAATATCACAGGCATGTCTGGGTTTGTCTCTCTGTTACCAACAAAATCTAAGACTTTTTAATGGTTAAAGAATGTAGGTTTTAGACTAGAGTGTGTGTTTCTGTGATTAAAATGTATCAACAGTACCTAAAGAGACACATAAAATGAACACTGCTCCTCTTTAAAACTGATCATTCATGAGAAGTGCCACGTGTTACTGAATTAAAATGACAAAACAGTGCTTCTGCAGTTTAGTTCTCTTTAGCATTAGAATTCACTGTGATGCTTCAACATCCCCACATGCTATTCGTGCAGTCACAAAAGTCTGTTCCAGGCTCCTATTGAGGCACAAATAGGCTGCAGTAAGAAAGCCCTGCTTTGTCCACTATGAGCTAACAAAAACCGCATGTGAAGTTAAGAGACCGTAAGGAGTTTGTGCCAGCATTCTTTAGGTTTTGGATGGATGGAAAAAGGGGAATTGATACAAGCTGTGACTGTGGCTCACAATTGGGCACTTTTCGGCAAAGGCAAAGTGTAGATGTATCAAATACAAACAGGAGTTGAGAGCGCACAAGAGAAAAGGCCCTGCCCACATATGGGCGAGTCACTAAAGACTTGGCTGGTGCTTAGGACTCTATCAAAGATTCTTCTGTAATTCTATACCATATGTGCGATTCGTTCCACCTAACCCCTAACCTAAACCCAGTTCTAACCTCAACCAAGTCTGACCCTCAAGCACCCTTTTGAAGTTGTTCGGATCAGCCAAAATGTCTTAACTTCCCAAAATGTCCTGTTTGCTAGTAAGTGTTTTGGTACTGAAGATGTCAAAGAACACACATACGAAAGCGCACGCAGGCATGCACACACACACACACACACACACACACACACACGCATGCAGGCACGCATGCAGGCATGCATGCGCCACTAACTCGAAAAAAACAAAAAAAATTAAGGGGGGCATTTTCGCCCAAACTGACAGCAGATTTACAGACACATGTGTTTTCCATCAGTGGCTCTGTCAGGCAAACACAACAACTACAGAACAGAGCAGCAACTCTAACTTTTGCTGCTGATATGCACAAAAAAAGGGAATCAATAAATTTTAAAAAAATCATTAAATTGTAAAACAACAAGCAACTACTTTTTTGCAGCAAAGAAGGGCAGTTTACCAACAGTATTATTAAACTCCAGAAGTTGTTCGATTTCTCCTAAATTAAACATGTTATAAACGATCTATTAAATTAGGTTTTACACAAGCAAGGTTCAATCTGTCTCCTATGTATTTAAGAAGTACCTAAAAAACATGTTTTTAATACTATGTAAATATATAGATTATCAAAAAGATATAGTTTGTACTTTTCGTCAAGTACAAGTTGTCTAGTGACAGACCAAGTTAATCATAGAGGTTCTTTTCCCAAGCCAAAGCTGTGTACAGTCATGGACCATTTTAGGAAAAGAATTGTAGGACTGTTTATTTGACAAAAGAAGCACAAATATGTGCCTTAGGACAAATACAAAAACATGGATAACATTAGACTTTCTCTTTTGGACAACCCGACGACCCTTGATTGTACTCTTTTCTAACATGTGCACAGAAAAATACATATCTGATATTTTATTATCACTGCTAGTGAGAAATCTTTTTCGTGTAGCCCTAAGTGCCAAGATAACTTAAAAAAAATAAAATGTGTTTGCAAAATACATTATATTTTTATAATTATTTTTTTAAAAACAAAATGCTAGATCACAGAAACCAGCAGGACTCACAGTATTAGAACAAATTGCATTTTATACATATTGTATTCTTTGCAAGCAACACAGAATAGAATAAATAGTCCTCTATTTATCCACAAAGAGGATGTATACAGTCTCTGTAATTGTAAACTCTTTCTACCCTGTGTGTACAACTGCTTTATTGAATGTGTTTTCAGAATAACACTGTTGCTTCTACCTAACCTGTTGACTTACCCAAATCCCAACTGCACCAACAAGTGGGGCAAGCTCAACAAACTCCTGTACTAAAAGTGTAAATCCAAAAAGGGCTTGGCTGTTTATTTTTCTCTCATGTTT
Source organism: Tetraodon nigroviridis (assembly GCA_000180735.1). NCBI lineage: Eukaryota > Metazoa > Chordata > Actinopteri > Tetraodontiformes > Tetraodontidae > Tetraodon > Tetraodon nigroviridis. The sequence goes on along the minus strand of CAAE01009969.1, from coordinate 24,291 downwards.
TGCATTCCATTCATCAAAGTGGATCACTTAGAAGAAAACTAGCTGTGCTGGGACCATATACATTTTTCTAAAACCTGCAAGAAACAATTTTATTTTATAATTTCATTTTTATTTATTTTTTTAAATACTCTGTTGTTAAGTGGGTCAAATAAAACTGACTTTTAAGCATCCTGTTATCACCTCCAATTATTAAAGTCAAAATTCATGTTTTTGGTAATTTGAAATGTTTGCAGTCTTCCTGGATCGAGCATTGAGAGTGAACTGTGCCAGGTAAAACCGAGTTCTGCAAGTTCGACTTTAGTACTTCTGTCATGCTTAGTGGCACAGTCAGTGGTTAGACTGGGCACAATTCACCAGGCAGATATTTTATTAAATAATAGAGTTAGCTCTGTACATAGCGCTGTAGCTCATGAGCCAAAATCTTTCCATTTCTGATCTGCTTTTTTTTCGACGCATATCTGGCTTTTCCAGTCACACATAGAATTTTTAATTATACACAAGTCAAATAACCCTCAAAAGAGGAAGAGTTCCCTTGAGGTTTTCAAATCCAATATTTAGGAATACAAAGAGACACAGTGTCATGGCCTTTAGGCTAAACAGGTGTGTTTATTCAACTCAACAAATGGCCCCAACTGCTGCTATGCATTACAGGCGTTATTAAAAAGTCAAAAACATGGGAGACTTGGAGCTATAATGTCACCAAGTGTTAATCATCACAAAATGCTGCTCATTTAGCAGTGATGGCTTATTATGACTATAAGAGAGAACTAAAGTATAACTGGCACCTATCCATCCATTCTCTTCCACTTATCCAGGATCAGGTCACAAGGGTAGTGGTCTAAGCAGAGAGGCCCAGACTTCCCTCTCCCCAATTACTTCGTCCAGCTCTTCCAGGGAAATCCCAAGGTGTTCCCAGGCCAGCCGAGAGACATAGTCTCTCCAGCGTGTCCTTGGTCTTCCCGGGGGCCTCCTCCCGAAGGGACGTGACCTGAAAACCTCACCAGGGAGGCATCCAGGAGGCATACTAATTAGGTGCCCAAGCCACCTCATCTGACTCCTCTTGATGTGGAGAAGCAGCGGCTCTACTCTGAGCTCCTCCCGGATGACAGAGCTTCTCATTCTATCTCTAAGAGGGAGCCCAGCCACCTTACGGAGGAAACTCATTTCAGCTGCTTGTACCCACAATCCTGTTCTTTTGGGTACTACTCAAAGCTCATGACCATAGGTAAGGTTAGGAACGAAAATCAACTGGTAAGTTGAGAACTTTCTGCTGAACTCTCTCCTTACCACAATGGACCGGTGCAGAGTTCGCATTACTGCAGATGCTGCACCGATGCGCCTGTGAATCTCCCACTCTATTTTTCCCTCACTTGTGACCCCGAGGTACTTGAACTCCTCCACCTGGGGCAGAATCTCCTCCCTGATCCCGAGAGGCACTCCACCTTTTTCCGGCTGAGAACCATGACCTCAGATTTGGAGGTGCTGATTCTTATCTCGGCCACTTCACACCCGGCTGCAAGCTGATCCAGCGAAAGCTGGATGCTGGGCTGATGAAGCCAACAGGACAACGTCATCTGCAAAAAGCAGAGACCCAATCCTGAAGGGATCACTGTAAATGAGTCCGACTAACTGCCGGCAATGCGGACCAAGCTCTGACACTGGTCGTACAGGGAGCGGACAGCCCATCAGGGACACCTGACACCCCATACTCCCGGAATATCCTCCAGAGGACTCCCCTGGTCATGGTGGAATGCCTTCCTCCAAATCCACAAAACACTTGTGAATTGGTTTGGCACACTTCCATGCAACCTCAAAGACCCTGCTAAGGCTGTAGCGCTGGTACACAGTTCCACATACAGGACAAAAAATACATTGCTCCTCCTTGATCTGAGGTTCGTCTATCCAATGAACCCTCCTCTCCAGTACCCCCGAATAGACCTTACCAGGGAGACTGAGGAGTGTGATCCCCCTATAGTTGGAACATACCCTCTGGTCCCGCTTCTTAAAGAGAGGAACTATCACCCAAGTTTGCCAATCCAGCAGCACTGCCCCCGACGTCCACGCGATGTTGCAGAGTCATGTCAACAACGACAGCCCTACAACATCCAGAGCCTTGAGATACTCTGAGTGGCTCTCATCCCCTCCCAGGGCCCTGCCACCGAGGAGTTTTTTAGCCACCTTGGCCACTTTAGCCACGGAGATGTGAGAGCCCGCCTCCAAGTCCCCAGGCTCTGCTTCCTCACCACAAGGTGAGGGGGTTGAGGAGGTTTTCGAGGTATTCTTTCCATCACAGTCACATCATCATTTACACCTCTCACAGTCTCACTGTTAATGCCGACGTGAGCAT
>CAAE01009953.1:3681-26614 GCA_000180735.1 Tetraodon nigroviridis | reverse complement strand
ATGAATCTCATAATCTCTCATTTATTTAACTCGGTATGGATAATAGATTGATCTCATCCACTCTCTTTCATTTGTTTATCGATATAAACTTATCTCACTATTTAAAAATTCTGTTTCCAGCCATTCCATCACATAATCTGCAATTTCCTCAAATGTGTCCAGGTCAGGCAGTCTCACCCCTCATCTCATCTCATCTCATCTCATCTCATCTCATCTCATCTCATCTCATCTCATCTCATCTCATCTCACTGTAACTCTAATTCTAAATCTCATCCTCAATCTAATCTGTTATAATTTCGTGTTTCTATCCTCAGATCTGCTCTAAAATAGTCTCAGTGCTGATTATCTGAACTGGACTCATTGATTTAGTTTAATAGGAATTGTTATAGGTTGATTAATATTTATCTCTGTAACGGAAAAGAATAAAAGCTCTTCGAAAGAAGAAGGACCCAAAATAGATGGAGCCCCCTCCGCCACCTCCGCCCCCTCACTTTATTTTTGGCTTCGTTTGTTTGTTTTCCTCTTTTTCGGGGTTTTATCAAGCAGAACCCACCATCGCATCCTCTTCCGAAATGAAACTGCAGCTTTCACCTCCAGGTCAGAAGCCTTCATCTCCGCTCAAAAAAGGTTTTCTCTTCTCCTCGGACCAACAGGCTGTGAAGCCATGTTCTTCCACTCAGCAGAACTCCCCTCCTCCTCTTTTCTCCCACTTGTGTAAACACTTCTTCAAACCTTCTTCTTACATCACTGAAGAGCAGAAGGAAACACAAAAGGCCTTAAAAGGCTGTGGTGGCCAAAGCTCTGCTGAGGGTTTAATTACCCAGAATAACCTGTGACGGGGCTCTGGGACCAGAGGAACCCTGTGACTGCTGGGCTACTACTCCACATACTTTCCTCTGGAATGGAATGCCACTGCTGCTCCAGAGTCAGGTGGAGGGAGGGGGTCGCTGTTTTTCTCCCAGTCTGAGCGCATTTTTGCCTGGGTGGCTCTGCTCTGAGAGGAAGAGGAGGGTGTCAGAGGACGAAGAGCGGCGGCGGCGGCGGCGGCGGCGGCAGGACCACCTCTGCTGTCTGATTTTTCGCATCGGGATCAGCAAAGTAAGTAAAAAAAAAAAAAAAAAAGCAGGCCGTGCGGCTCTGTCCTGCGTCTATTTCTGGCACCCCCACCCCCTCCACCCCGCTCCCACCCACCCTTTTCCACACTGACGTCAGCACAAAGTTATTTTCATGAATGGAGGGGGCGGTCACGAGGAGCCGGTGACGTGAGCGCTTGCGGAAGCAGAGCGTGGAATGTTGGTACATTGTTGTTGTTTTGGAGTTAATTCAGTACGAGGATACGCCGCCGGTGGACGCGCCGCACCGAGCGCGTTAAGTTGGTCCCGCCGCCCGTCCCGGAGAGCCGCTCGGCCGCATTTTTCACATTCCTGCCCGCAGACCCGCGAGTCCGTAAAGGTGAGGTCGCTTTTTTTTTTTTTTTTTTTTTTTTTTGGAAGATGTTTTGACGTTCCTTTCGAGACCGTGGAAGTTGTCCCGGTAACAAATCACAGAGACGCGCACGTGGCGCACGCACGGTTCGATCTGATCCGTGTCCTGAGAGGTAATGGTGATTTTTGTAGATCATTTCTGGAGGTTGTCCACGTGTTGGACAACATTGCAGCGGCACTTATGTTGGGGGGAGAAAAAAAGAACTCTAAAATTACGATTAGATCATGTTTACTGAATTTAAGATGAAAAATAATCTCCAAATTTCATTGAAAAATAGATCGCCGTTACCAAACTGTGGAATCTTTGGGGTTATTTTTAGCGCCTTTTGTAAGGAGGCTTCATTGGGGGAATATGGAAGTGAAATAAAAACTTAAACCTATTACTATTTCAATTTTTCACATCCTCCTGAAAGTTGCGGCTCTGGCTGTTTTCACATCTGTACTATAGCAGCATTTTGACACTGGAAACAACACGTGGGCTGCTTTTTAGACATGTGGGACAAAGGGCACCATGTAAAGTCAGACCACCAAGGCTGATGGCCAACACTACACAGGAGAAACAAACAGTCAGTAAGCTGGGGGCCCACGTTTCCACAAGCCATAAATCACTCCAGCGAAGGAAGGAAATACTTTATTTCAGCTCTCTGCCTTTATTTCTGCTTTGCATATTTCTTCTCACCCCTCACCTCTGATGTTTGGGCTTTATTATACACGGCATTATTTCACCAGTGGACCCCTGACCTTCGCTTGTGTAAAATGTTTGTCCTGTGTCCCTGGGAGGGCCCCAGTTTTTCTGATTCTGCTGGCTGCTGGGTCAACCCCTCTGTCATGAGGTGAGCATGTGGCTCGGTGATGTCTTCCGAGGATGCGGCTCAGCATCTGACTCATCCTCCAGCCGCTTCGGCCCCTGACAGTGACGAGGCAGTTGAAAGAACACCCCCGTACCGCCAGCACCGCCCAAACGGAAAAAAAAAAATCCCCCAACAAATGACTGAAAAGCTGAATTGTGAGCAGCTCCATGTCCTCGTTGGGCTGGCAGTGGTGGATAAAAGGGAATGCAGCGCGTTTTTGCGGCGTAGTATTGTGAAAGTGGAATAGTTGCGGTGGCTGATGTGATGACTCACGTTCACTAGGATGTGTTTTGCTCCTTTTACTGGAAAAAAAGACGAGTGGAGTTTTGATTGTTGACTTTGGGAGCCAGTGGTTACATCCACATCTGGAAGGGCCAAACGGCGAGTCGACTGGACGTGCTAACAGAATAACTCCCCCCCCTACCAGCTGTCAGTGCCACATTCTTCCCTCTGCAGCCTTTTTCTCCATCCACGTTGTTTTTCCTTAGTGAGATTGTTTTATTGGGAATCCCTTGTTTGTTCCCGGCGGGCCCGACCTGCTGATTCAAGCGCTGATCCCGTTCTACCGCAGCTTCCTGATTCCACAGTGACCCAAATTACACGTTCACGACAGCACAAACACACACTTGAACTCTCCGCAGTTTAAAATAAAGACCCGTGTGCTGCTTTCACATTATGGCTGGCTGAGTGCCAGCTAGCTGTTTTCACACAGACCTGCTTCTTGTTTTCATTCTTCCTCTAGCTCCAGCGCAGGGCCTTGAATTGTTTGCTCATGTCTTGTTTGAAACTTTGACGTAATAAGTGAGAAAGGGCTGAAATGCTGCCCAGAACTCTCCTAATGGGAGACAATGGAATTAGCTCAGATATTTGGTCATCTCTCTTTTTATTTCCCACTAAATTTGGCCTTTTCTGCCAACCGTTTCCTATCCTGCGTACTTTTCCTTCCTCTGCGAAACAACAGGATTTTCCAGGAAACGTCAGATCGGGCGGGTGTGATTCCCTGCCGTTGGTTTTCGCTTTTACCAGTAAACAGCGTGACTCACCGCTCAGCTATGCTCTCCATTTCCTTCACATAATATCCCACCAAATGTGCTGTGCTGGGGAAAGAGCAAAGGGCCGCACAGAAGGCTCCCTCCACCTCCCTGATGGAAATGCAGGAGCGCTGGGAGCTTTCTCGGAGCTGTCAGGGGCAACCAGCTTTGTGCTTTAATCCCAAACTGGAAGAAAAAGAAGACAGAAAGGAGAATGAGCAGAAAAGCCACAGACCTGCATGTCCCTGAGCTGTTCATTTGCAGCTAAAAAAAAAATATTTGGCACAGGTAAACTTTGCGTGACTGCACGTTTTCTTGCACAAATATGTCGTAATTGAGTTTAAAACCCAGGTCAGCTCATTTTTCTGCACGTGCACAGCCAGGAAGTCTGGCAAACGTGTGGTGTTTGGACGGCGGAGGAGTTCTTCCATCTCGCTCGTCTCCTGGCGATCAGCTTGATGGATAAAGTAGAATAAAAGGTGATGTAATACAGATTTAATTGTGCGCTGCATGAGAACGGTAGGAAAGCACACTGGAAAAATGGAAGCGTGTTTACAGACTCTGGCAGGAGCTGCTGGAGGACTCCTGTTTTCCACATGTGCACACACAGGCTGCTGCGGATTTGTTTGGGCAAGTGAACGATGTGAGACGTTTCAGGATTCCAGACATTTCGTGAATTTTGCAGCCATTGTTTTACAAGCGGGATCGTCTGAGCTCCACCTCCCCCATAGCTGAGTGCATTGCGGGACATACCGAAGGATCCTGCTTCTGTTTGTTCGACATGTGAGGGTTTGCACATGTGTGTTCGCTCAAGAATGTGGGTTTTTTTTTTTTTTTCTGGGGCGGGGGGGGGGGGGTTGTTGTTTGTAATGCACCATGTGCGGCTTTAACTTTGAGGCATTTTTCTCAGAGTCCTTTTCAAGCTGTGAAGTGCAGGCTTGTTTTCCGGCCTGTGCCATGTGCCACAGTGGCTGCCTTGTGTTTCTGCTTCTGCTCAGGAGAACTTTGTAACGTTGCAAAAACATAAACACGCGTTGGGAGGATTTCTGGGAAACAACCTGGCCTTTTGGTTCAAACTTGGAGGCCTCCTGTGTGAGGAGAGGGAGGCCCCGCACCGCTTTTCCATGATCTCTGCAAAGAGCATACCCAGGGACCCCTCGTGACGCAATATCCATGTTTGCTCATCGGGCATGTTCAGTCCATCTCTTTTACGCTTGTGCCGTTTTATTTTTTGCACAGCTCTTTGCAGAACGCACAGAGGGCCTCAGGAAAAGCAGCAGCTGTTCTCCAAAGCTGTAAATAGATTTGCGGCTCTGGGTTTCAGCCTTTTGGTCTGTGCACTCATTTTCCCCTCTGTCCCGGTGCTTTTAGGCCAGACCTCTGAGATTTTGCTGCGAAAAACACACTCAGCTCGGCCAGCGATGACTAACGCTCGGCTCCCACCGCCCGACTTGTTTTTCACGGAAAGCCCAACGTTCTCTATTAGACAAATGTAGCCGTAGCACGTGAAAATACCATAAAAATCCCAAAAAGAACAGCCACACCCAGGCTGCTTTTCTTTCACCAGAGCTTCGGCCAGCTGGATTGCAGAGACTTGCTGTCTCGCTGAAGTATTGCTTATCACATGCTCGCTTAAATTGTTTAGTTGGCAGAAACTTGTGTCAGCACTGCGAGCTAAATATATCCACTCGAGTTAAATAAGGGCATAGAACAGCTCAGGAAAGCCCAGTGTAAGACGATCCAGCCAGCCAGACGCAGCACTCAGAACTGAACACATTGTTGTATTGCAGCAAAAATACACCAGTGACTATAAAGGAAACTATTTCTCTGTGACACTCTGGCTCCAGGAATTTTCCACAGGCACATCCACTGCCCTGTAAAGTTCAGCATAACTGTAAATGTTACGCTGATAAGATCTGCCCTAATATCTTCCAAGGAGGCTGAGTGTGCCGATAGTGTTCCAGACGCTGGATTAGGGAGGAAACAACCCAACTAAATTTAGGAGAATTCACAGGATTAAGAAAATAAAGCGGCAGAATTTCTACAAATTAGGTTTTTTTTTTTATTTATCGGGTTTTACAGATGCAATTGTGTTTGGTTTGTGATGCGGTTATGAATGAGACTTGTTTACCCTTTAGGTGGCCATGTGACTCACACTCCCACACCCATTCAGCAGGGCGTTTCCATGGCAGCAGTGGAGGCATGGAACAGTACGTTTGTACTCATGGCTGGTCCTGAAATGGAGCCTTGGGGGTTGTGAGTCTCTCACGGGATCATGCTCGGTTTTTTTGGCTGTGGCGGCAGACTCGAGAGCCTCCCTGCAACGAGAGAAAGGGAGAGAGGGAGGGAGAGAAAGAGAGAAAGAGAGGGAGCTTTGTTATGGATAAACTTGGTCTAGTGAACTGCATTGTCAAAGTCTCCTTCTCTGAAGTAATAAGTGGGGTTGTGCTGCCCCCTGCTGGCCCACGACGCTGCAGCAGCCAAATGCGGACATGACACAACCCTGCAGGGTTGTTTTAAAGCTTTGGCAGGGTAAAACTGAAGTTGTACCACTGCAACAGACAAAACTAATTTACACCAACTACAGAAACAATTACTACTATTACTACGCCTCCTCCTACTACTACTAGTACTACTACCACTATTGAACTCGCAATGACAACAACAAAAACAATAATATATACAATAATATGAACAAAATCTGGAGAACCTTATTTAACTCGCAGTCACACTAGCTTTCATGGCTCTTATACTCTAAAGACAGAAAAGTTAATTAGTTCCTTAGCTAATCGGCCGTGTCCCTGTCTTCTCCGTTTTGCTTTCTTGCCATGTTCTCTGCACCGACCGCATCTCATACCATCCTGTCATCTCACGGAATTGGTTCCTTCAGTTTATTACCAGTGAATTAAATCAAAAGTTTCTTTTTTAAATGTACTGTGAAAAGCATCTCGGGAACTTTCATTTTCACTAGATTTTGATTCGATGGCGTTTCTTTTCTTTCTAGTTCTCTGTGCGTCTTCTGCGAGGTTCTGGCCAGTCGTCTGCATGCAGGGAATGACGACTCACTTCAAGACGAGCAAAGCTTTGAAGGTGAGCGAAGCACGCCTGTGAGGAGGTTCATCCAGATGTTGGCTTCTCTCTCATCCGCTCCTTTTTTCCTGCAGATCAAGAGAGAAGTGGGAGAGAATGCCCCCGTGCTCAGCGACGACGAGCTGGTCGCCATGTCCGTGCGGGAGCTCAACCAGCACCTGCGCGGGCTGACCAAGGAGGACGTGGTGCGGTTGAAGCAGCGGCGGCGGACCCTGAAGAACCGGGGCTACGCTGCCAGCTGCCGCATCAAACGTGTCACCCAGAAGGAGGAGCTGGAGAGACAGAAGATAGAGCTGCAGCAGGAGGTGGACAAGCTGGCCCGGGAGAACGCCAGCATGAGGCTGGAGCTGGACGCCCTGCGGGCCAAGTACGAGGCCCTGCAGTGCTTCGCCCGGACTGTGACCCACGGGCCCCTGTCGCCAGGCAAGGGGGCCACCACCAGCGTGATCACCATCGTCAAGTCTGCCAACCACAACAACTCCAGCCCAGCCCCGTTTTCAGCCGCGTCGTAGTGTTGACAGGACTGGGCTCTCCTTCTCCTGCCTGGTCCTTTCCGGTTCCGATCCAGCCCGAACCCACTCCCCCCTCCCCCCCTTCCCCCCCATACTGAGAGGATGCTCAGTAGTGAGACTGAGGGATGGAGTGGGTCGGCAAACTCTTTTTTTCGACGTTACGCTGCGTTCACAACTCTGTCCCCTCTTCTGTCTCACACAGTCTGTGTTGTCTGGTCACTGTGCAAACCCGCCTCCCCGACCCCCAGCGCCGGTATTGGACCTCTGTGACCCCACCTCCACGCAGAGATGGTGCATTTATCCCCGCGTGGACACGAGTATGTATGCCTTACTGTGGCAGCTCCGGCTATGGACCCGTCTTTTACCCACATCGAAAGGTGTCAGTTCACCTGAAGCTGTTGCCTTAGGAACAGGAGCATTTACAGTTCCAAGTTTGAGGCCATCGGTTGCCTTCAGGTATCAGCCAAAAACAACAGCAGATGTTTTTCACCTGTTATTTCCTTTTTAAAAGAGTTAAGCAGTTAAAAAAAAAAAAACAGGCGTCTGGCTGCAGTAAAAGCCGCTGCTTCTCCACAAACACGCTACTCAGCTTTAAATCCGTCTGCCAGAATCCGGACGTTTTCAGGAAGTAAAGCTGCTCCAGCACAAGCTTCAGTGAGCCCGCTGGTTACTCCACGTTAGTCCATGAGCCTTTGAACGTTTCTGTTGTGCCTTTTTCTTCCATCCAAATAATCCCTCGCCTCAGACCTACAGGCGGGTCTGGTTTGATCCTGCCTTCGCCCACAGAAAGGAAGAATCCACAAATGACAGGTAGATTTGGAACAGTTAGGAGTTGTTGCTCTCTTTCGTTGGATTTATAGTGCGTGATGCTCACCTTTGCTAACATAGCACTTATAGGCGGAAACTGTCGAGCGACAGTCTAAAAGAAACCAACCCGCAGGGCTGCTGGCGTCAGGGTGGCAGAAACGCCTCCGAGGGGGCCTAATGGCGCCATCTTTAAATGTGGTTTGACCACATTCTGCAAACTCTGCAGCACTGATCGGCTGATGCTTGACGCCCGTGTGTGTGTAAATCTCTGGAAGGTAATCCATATTGGATGGCGGCGATGAAGAGAGGGGTCATATTAAAGCGGGAACGCAGCTCAGTTTACTACCTGTATATTACAGATGAAAAAAGAACGACAAAGTCTTCGTCCAGAACTCCGTCCTGATAGAAACCATTCCTACCGCCGGGTCACGAGAGCTGCTGCAGGTGTTGGCAAGTGTGCAACAGCAGTCGTTCTCCTCGCTTCAGACACACTCTTCTGCAAGAGAGCTCCTGACTCTGGAGAGAGCCAGAAAACCGATGCAGTAAATCAAAGCTTCTGCCTGTTGCACATTAAGAGATATTTAAGTATGAAACTCACTTGAAAACAAGCTCTTCTTACTAAGGATCCATTCCTAATCTGGAGTGAAGTCGTCGGAGATTGTTCCTGTCAGGATTTTCTCTTGGCTAAGAGGACATTGAGGTTCTTCCACTGTTTCACGGCTGCAGAGAACAGAACGGGGAACTTTGCTGCTGTACAACCTGCTGTGATTTTTGAGCAGGGGCATTGCTGTGTCGTTACTCTCATTTTGTACTTTCACTCGTTTCTGTGTTGACGTATACTATGTTCTCTCTCTGATACTTAGTTTTATATGCATATACAGTAAATAGATATTACATATTTTTCTATATTTATGTCTTCTACTATCCCGGGAGTGGTGTGACCATGTAATCATTCGTAGAAATCTAATTACACCGATGCCGAACCTTTTCTTGAAGTTGTCTTCACCTTTACAACGAGAAAACTATTCTTACAGCTTAAACCTTGGAGTAGTTCTTCTCAGCACAGCACTCTTTTTTTTTAAAAAGTTGGAATTCAGTTACGACATCCGAGGTTCACGACAGCACACTTCCCTCTGCGTTTGCGGGAGCAGAGAAAAGAGCGTCTATGCAGAAATCTGTGGTCTCAAATATTGACACAGCGGTCTCATCCCAGTCTGATCGGGTTTATGGCCTTTTTTATATCCCTCCTTTACAGCACTGCCGGTTTGGGATTTCCCTAAACTTTTTTCAAACTCTTGGCAGACTGATTCCAGTGACACCGCTGATTCCCTAGAAGAAGCATTTCTGCCTCACGCAACTTTTTTTATTAAGTGAAAGAAATATCTGAAAAAAGACGTTCCTGTTAAAGGATTCTAGTTCATCCTCCAGATGATTTGAAGGCTTTTGTAAAAACGTGACAGTGGCCCCCTGTGGTCGAGGTTAATGCTGTAGAACCAGTCGTTTTGATTGTAGCACTTAATGTTTGTGGATATGAAACTGATGCCTTTGGCCATCTTAAAATCATTTTCTGTAATTGTCGTGTTTTCTGTGCCATAAAGACAAACCTCAGCAGGTGAATCAATGCATTAACGCCACCGTACAAATCAACAACAAACAAACAAGCTCTGCTTTTTAGGTTATCTGAAAGTTTCCCTAAACGCGCCACCAAATTATTTTCTGCCTTTGACTAAACTGAACCATTTTATGAAAAATGAGCTCTCTTGTGTGTTAAAGGTTATTACTTTAAAAGTGAACAGTGGAAATTTGTTTTAATTAAATAAGCTTTTTCAGCCCAACAAGCTACAGTATTTCATTCTAGTGGTAGAGGATGAGTTGAAAAGAGTTGGCTGAAATTTAGATAAAGCTCCATAAGCAGAGAGAATTAAGCATGTGTATGGATTCAAGGTTGGTTGGGTAAATATATATACAACGGTAGTTAAACCTGTAAAACAACAAGAACATAAAGGCAGCATAAAGTGAATATGTACCCTTCACAGTTTGCTATTACTCTGCTCATATTTTTTATATTTATTTCATTCAATTGTGTAGTAATATTACAAAACACCTAAATTATTTTTTAGTTTGCCTTCATTTATTGATGTGTTTTCTCAAAGAACTACCCTCATGTAAAAATAAAGTCTGTCTATGCTCAGATTTGAAACGTATGGTAAATTATTCTTATAAATAGATCTGCTCTGTCTCTTTTTGTACTTTCAAATAAAGCTTTCTTTCCTTCACTGAGTAGTGTGGAATGCACTGAAATTAATAAACTTTGCATAATACAGATTAGTCTAAATAGCAGCCACCAAATTATCTTAGATTTAACGTGAATTCTATTTTCCAGTGCAAAAAAACCGTGGCACATGCAAAAATAAAAGTTTACCTGAAAGAAACAGCTTTATGGAGAAATTCCCTTTCAGCATTAATGTAAGCGCCTCCAGCTGAAAAATAAACAGAATTATGAGAATTTAGACGGTTTCCAAAAGCACAAATTTGTTTTAATTACCAGAGAAATGTTTTGTCTTGGTGACACACAAAATACACGCGTCATTTTGATTGTCTCAAAGCAGAATCTAAACATAAAATATAAAACGTTACACACTACAACGTGATTCCAGTCAGATTCTGCACATTTGTCAGCCTTTACATGTATAGTTGAAGGTTGTGTTGACGTCTCCGCTGTGATTTTGGCTCAAGAATGAGACAAACTCTGACTTTGTTGAAGGAAAGTTGATCCTCTTTGTGCGCGCAACAGTTGTGGGAAACGACTGCAAAGTGCTGCAGCCAGCAGTTTGCTTCAGCACAAAGGTGTCTTTGAACGACCTTCCATTCATCAGGAGAGCCTGCAGAGGAACGCTCAGCACAAAAGTTCAAACAAAGTCCACCAAGTCCCCCCAGCTTCACATCCGGAGTCGCACATGAATGGCGAATCACCTCTTCCCTAAAATCGATGCGAATCAGAGGAAACGCACTTCAGACACTAGTGACACCGGCGAAAACAGCGCCGCCGCCGAACAACAAGCCGCTTGATTCGGGGAAAATGCAAAGTTCTGGACTTCTGGGATGCTGTCCTGGTAGCAGGCAACTTTCCTGTGACTGTCATCGCTTTGGCTGTGAATCCTTAAAATCTTTCTCTCGGTGCGCACAGAATTCCTTAGAATAGGAAGTACGTCGTCTGTCCTAAAAAACGAAATGTCGCTGACGGAGCAGCTGGACTGGAGCCACCTGTGTTTCTGTCTCTTCCAGATGTGCCTGGCTCGCAAACGCCTGCTTGCTGCTGGATCACAGCTCATCATCGGAGGTGATCAGCATGATTTTATCCGATCTGCAAGAGCTCTTGTTGCCGGGGGCCGCTTTTCCGTTCATGCTGGGCGGCACCACCTCCTGCGTGGACTGCTGGGTGTACTGCTGGTAGGCCGGGGAGAAGTTGTGGATGGCGTCCTGGACCATGTCTCCTGGGTTTATGGTCTCCTTCAAACCGCTGGAGATGCTGTGCATCTGGGGGAGGTTTGCTGCAAGGCCAAAAACGAAAAAAGGATAAAATATGTCAGACACCAGCTCCAAATGCAGTAAAACATGATCAAGTACAGTAAATGATTTACTTTCATTTGTAATAAAAAGATGGCCCAGAGGAAACCGTCTCGGTTTAAAAGGAGATCGCATCATAGTCATAAAGCAATCTTTATTGGTGACATAAAGACTTTTGCAATTTAAGCAGCTCCTGGGAAGGAAGGAGTTTCCTGGAGGAGGAAATAACGGCTAAATGATTGAAATCGGCGCAGCGGGGAGCGCTCCCTCCTCCGTCCCGTTTGTAATTGACCTGCACGTCAAGACGCTGCCGCTCGCTGTTGCTTCAGATTTCTCACCAGGTTCTCTTTGCATTGCTTAGCTGAGTTGATCCTCCAGCCCCCCCCCCCCAGCTCTCCTCCTCAGCGCTACCTTTGCTAGTTGGCAAATATGTACAAACTCCAGGCGGAATTAACTGCTAAACTAACGGGATGATGCAGAATCACTTCCAAAACCTCCAAGCTGCGTTGGACTGGCTCTGCAGGTGAGAGGGCCATCCATCCCTGGGAAATGTCAACATGCAGCACTTTCAAAGCAAAAGCAGGAGGTCGTGGCGAGTTCAGCTGCATCTCCTCTGCTCTAGGGAAGCGCTCCAGCTCTCACCTGGCACTTCATTTTTCTTCTCCTGGTAGACGGTGCAGGTGAAGGCGTATCTCAAGGCGATGGCGGCGAAGAACATTTCAATGCAAATGATGAAGTTCTGCCAGCCTGCTGCCACCGTGCCAGCACCCACCTCCTGCCCATCGATGAAAAGGGCGTTGGGTATGACGCCGCAGCGCTCCAGGATGGCGAGGACCATCCCTGAAAGGCAGCGGCAGACCTATCAGCCGTGATCTTTGCACTGAGACGATAGAAGACCTGATAAAAAGCTGTACTTACCCTGCCAGAAGGATAAGAAAATAACAGATTTGATTGTGAGAAACTTGAGCACCGGCTCGTATGGTCTAAGCAGGTCACTGGTTGCGAAGAAGAAGAGGAAGAGGGCGTAGAGAGCCAGGCTGACCGAGAAGTTGTAGATGATGGTGATGTACAGGTACCCTCCATTTATGCTGCGCAGAAAGAAGAGAGAACACGGAGGAAGCATTAGATTCCTGAGCCGACGCTTGACATAGCTAATAATCCCTTCCTGTGTATTCGACAAACAGGCAGACATATTTATCTGTCAGGCAGCCCCCCGACACTCCGCATTCTGGAGAGGTTCCCTGAGGAACCAGCTGTGACTGCACTAATTACGGCCGCGCACACGGGTGGCTGAGAGCGTATAGGAAAACAACACCAAACATCACGCGCTTGTTAAGGAACTTAAAGGAAGCCACAGGAGAGACACCTATTTCGGGCCGCCTGTTTCGCTGGAGCGCGGCGTCAACAGAGAAGCACGGGGGGGATCCAGTGGTGTCAGTCTTTAGCTAGAGTGACGGGGTGAAGGCCGAGGTCATTCCAAGTGTTGCCACGGCTGCACACTGATGTCAGTCAGAAACGACGCTGCATATTTTATAGCTTTCAATTACACACAGGGGATAATTCGACTGGATACGTGTGTCTCTCCGGGCCCCGGCGACTCTAGGGTCGGCACTGATCCTACAACTATGAAGAGCAAAAAGATTTACTTTAAATAAAGTCATGATGACAGTTGGCACACGTGCAGAATGTAAAGTAACTGCACTCCCAGGAACGCTCGACTCCTTCATTCCTGCTTCATAAAAGACTTTCCACCATGTGTAGGAAGGAAAAGTCATGAAGCTCATCTGTCAACTGTCCGCGTGTGCACAAAGGAGGAAAAACAAAGCTGCTGGCAAAGTGTGTGTGAAGAACGACGCGCAAGGAATGGTAGTGCTCACTTGAAGTCTCCGTCATGATATATTGCCGTAGGCCTGCAGGATGATGGTGATGACGGCCATGATGGGTTTGACGACGCAGAACTGCAGAGTCGCCTGGAGAACACATTACAATTCAGAAGACAAACAGGCGAGCACGCCGAGGAGGAGGCGGAAGGACACGTGAATCTGTTTGTGCACCTAGTTCAGTAACTTTGTGTGTGTCACAAGATAAAACAGAATGCGAGGTGGGGGGGGGGGACCTGCCTGGAGGACGGGAGTCCTTTGTGTCCCGCACCGAAGCCTGAACCAAGCGATTTGACAGAGGGGACGGGGAAGTTCCGTCATTGTGCGGCCGCGCTCGGCTCCAGCGCAGCAGGAGTGCTCGGCTTGATGGGAGCTTTTCCAAATGGCTTTACCAAATTGATTTACTGTGAGGTTTTTAGCCTTTGGTGGCGGTAAACCTCTTCTGCTGCCAACGTGTCACAGCGGATGTTCTTATAGAGAGGAGAATTTGCTGATGCATCTGTATACGCCTGATGTTTGAGTCGCCAAGCTGAAAAATCCTCTAGTCCGTTTGTTTATTAGAATGGACAGACGTATAATATGCTTTTTTATACAATCAGGTGCGTCCGAGGTGATCGGCAGGCTTCGGTGAAGCAGAATTGTCTGTGTTTTATTTTGAAAAAACACAAATTGAATCCATCGCAGCTGGGATTTGGGACTTCGTGACCACCTTCTGTGACCTTTTGTCCCAATCTCAGCCCCTCTCTACACCTACCATCGCCTTACACAGCCAATGTGCAGTAAAACTGCAGAATCAGCTGTAAGACTGGTTTACATTATTAAAATTACAAAAGTGTATTCTTATTGAAATAATGGCTTCTACAATGGCCTCAGTCAGCTCCCAACCCGCCCACGCTGCTTCCAGGATTACACTTTTGCCTACTTTCCAGAAAATAAGACCTTAAACTGTCTGTCAATATGATAAAGGATTTAAAAATGAAATGCTAAAAAAAAAAAAAAAAAAAAAGGCCAGGATTTTAGAGCTACTTAATCTCTTATCTCACGGCACCACCACAATACTCGGCAGCTTTTCGATATCACCAATTCATTTGTTCACCTCTTCTTTTAATCACACACCAAAGGCTCCTGGGACAGAAAAGATTTTTGGGTTTTTTTTTTTAAGTGAAAAATTGGTTTGATCTTGTGAGCTCTGCCTATCAGATTTATCTACCGTTCAGATGGGATTAGCTTTACATTCCAGGATGAGATATTTCATCTCACCTTCATCCATTATCAGCTGCCCTAATGCGGTATCTTACATTAATAATGATGTCACTGTTTGCATCCATTTAGCATGCCGAATGTCTCAAATAATCTTTGGAATGTTGGAAAACATGTTCTGGGCCAGGGGACGGCTGGTGCCAGTGGCAGCCTCGGTGATAAGACTCAGTTTCAAGTCGATTCTGATGTCCTGAGACAGCAAATATCACCCGTCTCATCCACCTCCTTCCATGTTTACTGTCATTAAAAAGTCATGCAGCCGGAACCGTTTGTTGCTCGGGTCCCAGTCTTACTGCGCAAACACAAAAAAAAGACGTAGAGACAGTTAGGAGAAACTCACTTGCTTGCAGAACCTCAAGAAGCCGATGGAGTAGCTCATCCCCACCAGGCAGCAGGTACCATACAGGCAACTCGACCTGGGGACACACACAACACGCGTAGCTTGCTGAAACCATTTCTAAACACACCATTTTCGCAACTTTTGTAAAGAAATCGTTGCATTTTTTGTTGATCGAGAAATCTCAGATGAATGACAGCTTTTTTTAAAGGACATTTCTGAGTTAGAACATATGGATTCGTTTGCGTGCAGAGCTGGGTGGTGCTTCATTTGACTGCAGCGAATGTAAATCAGGAGCATATTATTCATGCAAAGCCGCCTACACGAGTAAATCCCACTTGGTGTTGTTTAGAACTCGGCAAAGGACAATCAGGTAAAATGGAAGACAAGCTGCTTGCTGCATATTTGATCCAGTTGTTGAAAATTCTTGACTCAAAGTTCATTTGGGCTAGTTTGCAAAGGTGAATGAAGGTATTTGTAGCGCTGCTGTTATTTAGCATTAGCTACACAGCAAAACAGAACACGTAGAGAAGGTCAGAGGGTCGAGTAGAAGACTGAATATACCAGATTCTGGGACTTGTGGTGTCTTTGGCGCATAAGCTAAATTACTTTGGGATAAAAAATAATTTGCAGAAATCGACTAAGAATCCAGGGGTCAGACAAAAGACGGAGGATTATAGGTTTTTTTTTTTTTTTCCCCTGATAATGCTCTGGTTTAATGGCGAGTAATTACATTTTTGTAACACTTAATTGCCCATTAGTCCTAATTGGGATGGAGGGGTGAAGGAACGGGTCAGCCTGAGCAACAGAGACGAACGAGGACGAGTTTCAAGGCCGGGATAGCAGCTGATGTTTGGACTCCACGTAGCTAGAGCACATGTATGAACTCATGACTCTAAGATGCTTGTCAGCATCGGGGGTTTCATCATCCTCCGCTGAGAGAACATAAGTACATACCGTTTCAACATTTTCTCCATCTTTGGCAGATAACAACGTTTAGCGCCGAATTCTGAATTCCCTGCAGGTCACGAATCTGTTGCACTGTGGATTCCCACAAATATTTACACCAGACGTGCTTTACTCCAGCAGCCGTTACCGCCAACATGAAATACAGAGCTGAATCTAATCCCAAGGTGCAACCACATCAAGGACAGCTGCCGTATCGCCATGCACAGTCATTTACAGCATTTTAAACATTCACCGGAGCAGCAAGACCATAAACGTGCTGAGGGGAACGCGGAGAGGTGGACTTACTGGATCGGCTTCCCTCGAATCTCTGACATGATTGCACTTTCCCCTCCAAGATACTCAAAGGACAAGCTCAGGAAGTTGTAAATAACAAATGCTGTGGCAGAAAAAGAAGAATTAGGTTTTTATTTGTCTCCCAAACACACATGTGGCGAGATTCAAGTGTAAATGTCTTAATTGGGGTTAAGAGAAGAAGAAACAAACAAAAAAGGAATCTGACAGATATTCCCACAAAACAATAAATGTGTGAGTCTTTACATTAAGAAGCCTTCCAGGGTTTTGAGTCTGGAAATCCCCTCCTAATACTTTGTTGCTATTTAAGGAGGGATTAAACGAGGCTAATGCAGATGGTGTCCAGTCCAGAGAGGGTTCAGTGTGCTTCAGCCGTGGCTGCCGGCTGGAAGCTTTCCGAGGCACCGCGCTATCAATCAGCCACAAAATTGGCCTTCAAAGTTGAAACCAATCTCATGAATTATTCATTTCCTATTCCCTCTTTTATCAATTTCACTTGTAATCCGGCACGCGACTCAACGTCGGTGCTAATGCTGCTCCGCATAATTAGAATTTAAATCTATCAGTGCGGTTAGTGCGGATACCAGAGTTTATTTGCACTGTACAAACATTCTAGTTGAGTTAAAGCTCATTTAAATAAACAACTTTATCCTGCAATGACAAAATGTCTGGCCACACAATGAAAGGCTGCTCCTGAAATGACACAGATATTGAACGCTGCGCGTCTGCCGATGCGCCAGCGAGCAACAACCAAAACGAGTCGGGGCAGTTTCTCCTCTTTCTGGGAAGAATAAAGGGAGGAAAACAACACAAAAGATTTTTTTTTCTTTTGAAATTTTTATCAGGCATCGTCAGGTCGCGGTTACCTTCGTAGCAATCGCGAATGGAATCGAAGTAGACGTAGTACTGCTCGTTAGTGATGAAGAGCAGGCTGAGCCAGGAGTCGAAGGCGTACACTGGCACGATGAACAGGATGCGGATGATGTAGCGCTGCTCGTTGGGGACGGTGTAGGACCGAAGATGCGTGTAGATCTGCAATAAAAAGAGAGAAATGAAACTCATTAATCCGACGATGGACTCATGGAGCAAGCGGAAAACGCTCCCTGAAAACAAACCTCTGACTCAAACGGGGAACAAGAAGATGGGAAACTGTTCCCTTTCTCATCTCTTTGTCGTATAGAACCACGACAGTAGCATGAAATGTCTTGACCCATGTTTTGAGTGTATTAGATAATAGGCTGGACTTTGAACTGGCTGATGATAACTGGTGACAAATACATCAGCCGTTCTCCGGCCGCCTGGATACGGATGCGGGCGCGATAAGCTCGGCATGTCAGCCACGTAAGAGCAAACAGAGCCCATCGATTCCGCTCTTCCCCTGGATGATGTTATTACAGTTAAATGTTAGCTTTTCCCAGACGCGCTCCCACTGGTGAAGTGAGCTTTCTTGGCTGGATGAAAGCTTACTTCCCGACTAAACACAGAAAATATGACGGTAATGAAAAGACAGAACACAGGATTACATGTTTTTACGGCGCTCTTACAAAGGTCTCCGCCCACGTGGCCTCCATAAATGCAGAAGAGCTGACAGCGACAGATAGACAAAGCAAGGAGAGTTCTGATAGTACTTTATCTACAGAGACAATAGTAACAGGTATTGCGTACTAACCCAGGACTCAACTGCATAATATGCTAATTTAACAGAAGCCGACAGCAATGCAAACAACAACAACCCACATTAGCTCCACGCAGCACTGAGCTATCAGCTGATTTATTAGTGTAAAACCTGCCTGTTATTATTAGGAGGATTTCATTCAAACACCAAAACGTCCTGTTTTTGGTCTTACGTAACAGTAAAGGTTGGATACTCCGCGTTATCCGAGGCCTGAAGATTTAGATCAATATCTGTCTGGCGAGTGTTTCCTTGTGATCTGAACATTTTTGAATTCTAAAAGTCTGTAACAGCCAGGTAATCTCATGAATTGCTGCGCCATTAAAACTCTAAATGCCTTTGCTACAATGGGAAAGAAAATAAAATAAATATCCAAAAAAAAAAACCAACAATAAAAACATGGGTTTCACTGCAAAAGCAATCTAAGATGCGTTTAGTATTCAGGACATGAGCGAAAGAGTCTTCAAGAGTTCATCAACCCCGAACCAGACGAGACACCGGCAGCATCACAAGAGTCGCCCTGCAGACGGCTCTGCCCGCGTCGCATCCCAGCTCCCTTCCCCCTGTGGTACACTTCTTTGTTTATTTGTTCAATTAAAATGCCTTCCTGGCAAGATTAGGGCCAATATTAGACAATACTGAAAAGTTAGGAATCAATTTGCCGCAAATTGAGCCACAAATCCCAGGACAAGCCTGCTCCGGGGTCGCAGCATGCCACACATCGATGCACTCAGAAAGATGTTAAAAAGCTGGAAAGCCTTTATTAACCACAACACATAACACAAACACTTAAAGCCCACATATGGGGTCCAAGTACGGGCTTTCGAGCCTGAGGATTATTCTGAAGCACGCTGAATCAATTAAATATGGGGGCTGGTGCAGCTGCACTTCAACAGAACAGAGAGCAACCAGCCAAACATCACTTATTCCTCAGTTTTATCACGAAAGCGTTTCCTCCACCAACCGAGTTCCCTGCTGGTAATAGACTGCACCCTGCCCAACTCGCTGAAAACGATCAAACAATAATTATATTCTTTAATGTGCGCACAGCGGGAAGCACAGCAACGCCAGACGGATCGCTCGGAGCCAGCGGTTTCCGGGTGCAGGTGGGTTGAGAGCAGCCATTTACACTTCCTGCCCATCAACAGGAAGTGTCTTTTCACCTGGCCGGACCACTTGTGTGCGTTTGAATATAAAAACGTACTAAATTATAACGCAAAGGTTCCTTCCGAGAACAGGAGAGAAGATACCTGCCTGAGAAATGCTTTATGACTGCAGTCTATGGAGCGAAGTGTCAGTGTGACTCCTGCAGGCAGGTAATCATTCTTTTTATGGAAATAAGAGCTTGTTTCTGGGAGATTCGCTGTCAGACCGGAAGCGCGGCAGAGCCTGGGCTCGCCTCGGCTCCCTCACCCGCCAACGGTTGATGGGGCAATGATTTAGGCTTCCTGGAACATTCTCGTCAGGAATCGATGTGACAAACTCACCTGATGACACGTGATGAGAAGGGCGGTGAAGACGAAGATCCCCGAGACCCCCTGAGCAAACAGGGTGTTTAAAAAGAGCTGATCCTCTATGATCGAGCCGTTGCCCGTTCGGAGGATGGTCATGTTGGAGACGTCTGCCTTGTCTGGGAGGATTGGAGCGTCCAGGTGAACGATGGAGATATTTTCAGCGTAGGAAGCCATGTCTTCTGCAGAAATGTTCATTCTGAAAGACACACACACGCACATATAACAGTAAAAGCGGTGTAAAAAGTCAATTTCCGTTGGGGTTTTTTTGGCGTATAGTTCAACAAATAAACAAATAAATAACTAGATCCAGCGACAGGTCACCGTCTTCATAAGCTGCTTTTCTACTGTCAACAAAGAGCTGACCTTAAACCGAGGAGACTGAGATCAGCTTTGTCCCGATGAGACGGCAGAGTCCACAAATCAGTTAAAAAATCGACATCTAGGATCAAAAACAGCCCGTCAAATACGATCCCTAACCCGCACTATTTCAAGACTTTAATGATCAAGGGGTTCAAAGGACTGGACTTCCTTGTTTGAAGCACTTACCTGGCTGAGGTCGAAATCCACCCGAGCGAAGAGACGAACATGGAAACTGCAGAAACCTGCGGCTCGAAAACGCTAAAAGGGGGCGACGGCCCGGAGCGTTTACTCTGCGAAACCAGTGTAAGGTCAGTTTTCAAGTATAAACGAGGCGGATTTAAACTTATCCTGGAGCGAAGTCAGGAGGAGCCAAGATAAACAGGTTGAAAGCAGGTGAACGGGTCACGTGACCGCCGGCGTGTGTCGTCATCGCGTTGCGTTTACGTCCGTCGGACAAAAGCCCCAGGTGAAAGAGCGCTACGGGCCGGTTAGATTAAGGTACATAACATTAGTAAGTTATTTAATTTAGCAATTCAGCACAAGGCATTGTTTAAAAACGAGTCCTAACTGTGTGGGGCAGCCAAAGACACAACTGGAAATAGTTTTGTGTGGAGGACAAAGACTATTCATTTATTTCAAGTTAAATTACATACATACTGTCACATTCAACAGAAAGTATTCCTATTTATCTGCCTTTATCTGCCTGCACTTTCGTACTTTTCTGCAACCTTTTTGCTGCTGGAACAGTGCAATTTCCCCACTGTGGGACGAATAAAAGCTCTATTCTATTATTACAAAGGTATTCTCAAATACAAAAATAAACACTTCTCAACATCAGCTGATAGTAATACAGAAAGAGGGATTGCATTTTTTCAAACAAAATGCACATTACGTTTAATTGGTATTTCTAATTTTTGTGTTTTTCTGTACAGCGTGGGATCGTAATAGGCAATAGGGCTTCATCTTCATCCAGTTTCTTTACTCCTACCACACTTTACAGCTTCTGATGAGTTCTGTCATTTGTTTTATTGCATCGAAAGAGGAATCTTTCAGCGCAAGTCCCAGCAAGACTGGTCTGTTGCTGGCTTCTTGTGAAACAAAAGTTGCCAGATTTTTGGCATAGACGTGTGTCAGTGGCTGCAAGTAAAGAAAATTCACATGTTACTTGTCAAATGATGGTAAAATACTCAGAATTCTTCATTTATTAATTAGAGATTTGACCCTATTTAGGTATATTATACATTATGAGCAAAAATTAGTCATCATCTCAAAGAAAGCACATTTATTTTCACAATAATCCCACATCTTTTCCCCCTCAAGCCTACCTCATCTTTGCCCAGAAGCACTTTGGTGGAAACTGTTGGGGTGCTGATATCGTTGGATCTGGAGTCTGGTGTGATGGACACCAACGTTCCGATTTTGCCATACTGGGTGAGGACTACAAATATGTAATTGTTGAAATCGGTGCAGACCACCTGAGTCAGAATGCCATTCACTTCGTTCACTTTCTGTTTGGACTTGATAACAGGGTTAGGAGAAGCCATTTTGTAAACTCTGCCAAAGACAAGAAGTTTCAGTCAGAATCGCAGGCAAACGACTTTCAAATGTAATATTTGAATGCCAAACATCTTCGTAAAAACACAACAAAATCTATACGATCTATATAAGGGCGATCACATCAATGTAACTCAAGCATATTATGAACGAAAATCCCAACTAAATCCCTACACTATGATACTGAGAATATTTTTGTAACTAATTCATCTGCTTTAAGCAGAATACTGTTAAAACACCAAAAAGATGAGGCTCAGTCCTAAAACTTAACCCGGAAGCAAATATTAGCGGAAGTGCTTTCGTGTGTTGAAACTGTAAATAAACATTCCTGACGGATGTTCAGTTTTTTTGTCAAATTTGAGATAAAATAAGATAAAATGGGGAAAATGCCAACCAGTGTTTCTCTTCGAGTCTTCCGCTTGAGAGAGGTGCAGCGCTTTGTCGTGTCCCTCGCTACAGCACCCAGACATGATTGGTTCCGGACTGCGTCAGAGGGCAGCTGCCAGTGTGTGTTGACGCAACTTACAAATCGCCGAGTTCCTGGTTAAATAAATTCTTTTTAAAAATGTAAAATTTGAAATGTATTTGCTTTTTTGTTTTCGGCTTGTCTGGGATACATTTAATTCGAACAGGAGTACATTTAAATATTTAATACGTCAGTGTCAATTTACAGTGTATTTGATACCTTCTTAAATTTGTTAATAGCTTTGTTAATAACTTAAAATTGCAAATAAATCTACCTCGTTCTCTGCCCTGGCACTGCATGGAAATCTGTTTCATTGATCTGTATTGTTTTTCAAAACTAACTGACTGACTCTGCATGTATTTCCTCCTTTGTCATAAATACATTGATGAGGGCATTTATACACCTATATGTAAATAGATCCAAATTTTAATAGAAATAAAAAATCTATCTCAACTTTAACAAGACCCAAAGATAATATCTTATCATTATTCAAAACCCTTATTTTGTGAGACTTTTCTGTACTGGATGTGTACTGTAACTGCTCGGGTAAAGTGACCTTTTTTCAGGTGGATTAGAGTCTCTGCTGGAGTGTGTGAGATCCAAAAGGAGCAATCACTGTGAACATGGCACTTGTACAATGTCACATAGAGCTGGCTCAGCTGAATTGTTATGCACTGTGAGTCTGTTGCAGTAGGTATGAAATTGGTTGGACCCTTTCCTTTACTCTGTGCCGTTGCCCAGCTGCAACCTTGAACATTTTGATACTAACACATTTTGATATTAATAAACCTTGTAACACCTGTGTGTGTGTGTGTAGCTAACAGCTGGGATACCGCACCGAACCCTGGAGCTCCAAATTTACAACAAAATCTGTCTTTAAAACACTAACATATGCTGTAGGTGGTTATTAAAGGATGCAATTTTTTTGTATATTTCCTCAGATTTGCACATGTCCGCCTCTGCATGACAACTGTAGAAAAACTAAAACAAACAAAGAAACAAAGAAAAAAAAAAAGAGTTTATCCAGTGGGAAATTAGATCATTTTAGATTGCAAAATGTTACTGAGACATTGTAATGAGCTCGTCTTTTGTTTTAAACATTCCATGTAATATTTCTTGGTGAGTTACCAAGGGCCTTTTTCTGCCTAATCAATAACAGATGCAGACTAATGGTTGTTTTATATCCATTTAGGCATACACCAATAATACTTGGCTTTGAGGTGTTTAGGGGTCCATCTACTACAACCGTGTCATTATAGCCAGACTGCCTTTTCTGTCTCTTTTTCTC
>CAAE01009936.1:10783-56663 GCA_000180735.1 Tetraodon nigroviridis | reverse complement strand
GGGGCGTGTCACAAATACCTCGCCGTCTGTGAGACCTTCCAACTGGAAATAGGGGTTACAAATTTCGACTCTTTCTTAACATGCCTTTTTTGACTTTCCATGAAAGCTTTTATTTTTGTATTTTCTTTATATAGCCTGTACATACTTGTTGAGACATTTCTATTGCCGTGATGAATTATTTTTTCCTCTTTTTTTTCGGTATTTGTGATAGCCCCCTTCCTTGTCTAGGGAGATGGTACGGTCCTGGACGGAGCCTTGTAGATGGTAATTCGGGCAACTTTCTGCCAAACGAAGGGAAGACGTAGATAATCCTCCTCCCGTAGGAGAGGCGAACATCACCACAAAACGGCCGTAGAGATACGTAACTTAACCTCTTTAATGGTTCACTTATCCGCCAGAAGCTATAATGATTGTTGGTAGGCATTAGGAGGGGAAACAGGATCGGAGTCAGAAGGTAAGTTGAGATTTTTTGTCCCTTGAAAAAAAGCATCTATCTATCTATCTATCTATCTATCTATCTATCTATCTATCTATCTATCTATCTATCTATCTATCTATCTATCTATCTATCATGGTCTAAATCATCACCTTTTCTCTTAAAAGAAAGTCACATTATCAAGTTTTGCTTTTAATGAGCACACTGTTGCTTCCAAATTGATTTGATCTAGTTGAGCAATTTGACCAAATGTAAATAAGACTATGAAACTTTAAGTTACTGGACCTTAGTCCTGCCTCCATTTGACCTTATTGATTAGTCTGATCATCAGGAACCTTCCTGATTGGCTTCAGCAGGAGACAATACAAAAGTAAGGCTGCCATCTGTCTTTGATCCCTAAGCAGATTTCTACTGATCTGATCTGCTGTAGACTTACTTTAACTATGGATTCCTGCCCGAAGGCTGTAATGTCGTGTTCTCTGTGTCTTATTGCAGGTGAGAATCACTGCTGTTCAGTAGAACCCCAGTCACTAAACCCCAGAGACTTCTTCTTTACCAGCCAGATGTCAGTGGTAGTTTGTCGTCTGTTCCATTTAAATGTAAATGAACTTGACACCCCAGCGTCCTGCATTCGTTTCAGGGGCCGGCGCAGGTCCGTGTGACAAAAAGAAGTAGCCCGTGGCAATGAGGAGAGGCATGGTGGTTGGGATACCTGACACCTGAAAACAAAACCTGTCTCTTTGTTCTCTGCTGTATTCTGTTCGCACGGCCGCCTTTTTTTTTTTTTGATACCTGTTGCTCTATTTTATGTTTAGGTTACCCTTTATGCAAACGGATGAACGAGAAAGGCGCACTTTGTCATCAGTTTTAAAGCTACGCGTCTTTCTCTTTTTGATAGATTGGCTTGATCCGCATTCCAGTCGCTATCTGGAAGTAGGATGGGTTGATGATTTTGGGATAAGAGTTGAGATGAAAGACGGAGAGAACGCTTTCCAGCCTTGCTGGAGCCATTTTAATATGTTTCAGAACCAAAAAGATGAAGAAGAAGAAGAAAGTGAGTAGATCAGAAGCTCCCTTGAGAAAGATCAGGCTGTTATTTTTATGACGTTACTGTTTGACCTCTGTACCCCAGGGAGGGGTAATTTGTGGTTTTTGAGGCCAGTTTACACTCCCCCAGGACCGTGTGTGTGTATGCATCTTTTCTGAACGAATAGACTGAAGATTTATTTCACTTTAACAAAGGTGATCGTTGCAATAAGGTGCGTTGCAGATTGATGAAATGTGATAACCGGTCAAACGTAAAGTCTTGTCATTGGTTTAGTCGCTTTATTTATCCATTCCTTTATTTATCTTAGCCAAAGAGAAACAAAACCGCTTTGAGTTTTCCCAATTTTCAACATTGCGGTAACCCTGTCATTTGGCTCTTTCGGATCTACTATTTGGGTGGAAAAATTAGCTCCAGACATGATAAATCTCACTCCATCTGTGTCCTCAAAGGCTCTGAGGTCTGACTTTGTAGATTGCTGACTTTTAAATGATCCTATGAACGTACTGTCAGACTTATAGCTGTGTTTGTTGTTTTATAATGTCTTTGCGTGGCTTTGGTTTATTGGCTAATATGCTTTGGCATGAAAGGCAGTCAGCCGATTTTTAGAGCAGTGGGGGGGGAAGTTGTTCAAAAGAAACTGGAATAACGTAGCTTTGGATCTTTGGTTTCTGGGCCTTGTAGAACACACTTCCAAGCACATATTTATTTATGTTTAAAAAGTTGAGGGAAAAGAGGATTAGCCTACGACACTAGTGGGTTGCAAACAAATCAGGTTGACACACTTTAGGGTCTATTTAAAAGGTGGCATATGGTGAGGCTGTTGAGGGTGGGAAATTGGATTTTTACAAGAGCTCACAGCAGTTGTGTGTGCTTTTATCCCAGACTGACTATAACTAAGAGCAATTAGGTGGAAGTCATTGGATAACAACACCTTTACACACTTACACACGCCTGTATTTTGATGATAGACTAACATAACTCCTGCCTGACCATCGAATCACGTCATCGGTCTTGCTCTCACTCCGTTTAAGTGTACGTAATTCAATCTTTTCTGCACCGAACACGCTTCTATTAATTTCTGACAGTTATTGCCAAAACCTGTCCGGTGGTGCTTATATGAGTGTGCAAATCCAGCTGTGTAGACTCAACCGTTTTGATTTGCGCTCCGTTTTCGTACGTTAGTTCCACTAGTACTGCAAAAAAATCTCACTGTTGTGAAAAGGAAAGCTCTCTAGAACGTCTAGACAGGTATGACAGCTCTTCGCCTCGCGAATGGGGTTAACGAGGGATTTATATAAACTTAAAGCGGTGAGAAAATGAGAAATATGAAAGAAGGGAACGCTTAGACTATTTTTTTTCCATTCAGGCTTTTTTTCCTCTGTTTGCCCTCCGCGCTATCCTGTTTCTCGCCTCAGCGGTCGTGTCTGACCTCAGGACCGAGGAATCTAAAAGAAACCGACAGAGCTGGTTCGCTATATTTGTCTGAACTGTTCCTGGGTGAAAGATCGAGGAAAATAATAAAAAAAACCAACACACTCTGCTCACCGTGTCTTCCTCTCCTCCGTTCGCATCTCCAAAGATGTCCTGCGTGTGTCAACAGCATGACCAGCGCGCTCTTCCTTCCCCTCTGAGATATTTGGACAGCTGTGGCTGAATGTGTGTATTACAGAGGTCGTGACCCCGACATCTTGTTTAATACCTGGCCCCGCTCGGCTTAATTGATGGCCAGAATAAACACTACGCTCTGCAGTACGCTGTGGCTAAACACACGGGGTTCGCTCAAATTTAAAACTGCGCTTAGAACAGCAGGAGTCTATAATTCCTTCCTAATGTCCGTTTCTTTTTTCCAGGTTATTCCCTGTGTCTTGGCAAGTCCTATTTCTTCCGCTTCAACCACCCCGAGGAGGCCAGCAGAATGAAGAGCATGCTCCCGCCAAAGAGCCCTGTGTCCGCCTTGGCTTATAACACAGGTAGAGCGTACACACCCCCAGGGAGATGATCTGGAGCAAACCTGTTCCTTGACCTTTGAACTGCACTTGAACCTCTTTCCTTTGTTCCCGTTTCGCCTCTCTTCGATCTACTTTTCCCCTTTTTTTCCTCCGTTTTTGTGTTCTTCCTATTAAACACCCTGAAAATAGCTGTTCCCGTTCTCGGGCTAGCGTCTCCGTATTACAGTATAGCCACCAAAGAAGTGTGTGTGTGTGTGTGTGTGTGTGAGAGGTATTAGGAGTTTGGTCTTGGAGACAGGTAATATTTCTTTCTTTTATGTCTTTTCAGATGTCTTTTCCAAACATATGCTCCCACCGTCACACACGTGCTGAAGCTTAAACCTAAAGCACGCCGAAATGCTTTCGTCATCGTTTGCCTTGCGGCGCAGCTGGATCCTGTTGCCGTTTCGGCGTCTGATTGAGCTGCATGAATAGTCATCATAAGAATAAAAAGGCTGAAATCAAAATCTTACGTATTGCCAAGATTTGCATGATTTAAAGACTACCGCTAAAGCTCCAAGAGAAAAAAAATCAGGGCCTAGATGAGAATAGTCTAGAGGTGATGCATGCCAGGCCTTCTGTATAAATCTGCCCATGTATGGACACAAATGTGTGTGTGCGCGATCTTATGATGCCTATAATTTTATGCCCCGCTTCTCTCAACCATGTAAGGTTAGTTTTTTTTTTTTTTTTAACCCTCCCTCACGCTTGCTTGTTCACCTGAGCCGCTTTTTAATAGTTACTGGATATTTGACTCTAAACACCACAGGCCACGCTTTTGGATGGTCGACACACTTTTTTTTATTGTGTAAGGATGTGTAACACTCGAACACTGGGTGGTCTTGGCTTTAACATTACAGCACCTCCTTTTCCACATAAACCCACAGACGCGTTAAAAACACAGGGTGATTCTTTTTTTTTTTTTTAACATCTTGCTGTTTTTTTGTCCGAGTACTTTTAGGAAATTAAACAAGACTTTATTTTGGAACTCTTTGTAGAATTGTTCAACTAGTGTCTTTATTTAAAAAGACTCCCGTGGACACCAGCAGTGAAAAATCCTACTGAGTAAAAAGAGATTGGGCCTCGTTTGTCGAATTTAGTCGGAAGTAAGTTAAAACTGGCTAATTTGGGGCTTGTGAGGCTCCCCCACACTGCTGAAAAAGCTAAATAAAAGGCT
This sequence comes from Tetraodon nigroviridis, assembly GCA_000180735.1. NCBI lineage: Eukaryota > Metazoa > Chordata > Actinopteri > Tetraodontiformes > Tetraodontidae > Tetraodon > Tetraodon nigroviridis. Next base: position 52,014 of record CAAE01009936.1, on the reverse strand, counting down.
TTAAGAGGGGCGGGGAGCCTCTTGAGGGTCTTGCAGTACATTTTTTTGGCCTTTTTCATTTTCCAAACTCTGACTAAGCAGCTGAACTCAAGCCAAGGAAAAATGTTTGTCTTTATAACGGATGGCTGTGTGTTACTGTATTGTAGAATGTATTGGATTGTAGCTTATTTCAGGAGATATGGCGTCTTATTTAACTTTTTTTTTTTACTATTTCTTCTCTTTTCTTTATCTTTCTACAGATTACCAAAAATTTAGCAGCGATTATAGCCACTCGGTGGTGGGTGGGACCGGTAGCACCCGTGGCATGAGATCCGCCTCTGAGCTGCGAGATTTAATGGACACGCTGCAACGCAAGAAGACTGCCCTAGAGAACAGCCTCCGAGCCAACGGCAACGCCAACCCGTCCTACTTCAGCGTGACACAGGTCAGCCGTGATTTTACTCAGCCTCAGTATTTATTACTCCGCTTTCTCAGTCAAGGTTTAAACACAGCTCGCCGTCTGTGGAGTTAGCCTGGAGACTTTCTGTGACCCCAACATCTGTAATTATGGTTTACTTTTAATCTAGAAGTCCAAACATTGGTTAGCATTCTTCAGCACATTCAGGAATTGCTGTTTCAAAATAGTCCAGTTTTTTTTATATTTTCTAGACACATGCAGTCCTTCACATTTTAATAAATTGATTTTCAAATAAGCAGAAGTTGTGTGTAGATTTTATATTTTATATTTGTAATCTCATGTTCCAGTCAAAATCTTATTGTTAAACTCACATCAAATGTGAACGTGTTCAATTTTTCTATCATTTTTCATCTCAGTCACCTCCAACAACGCCGACTGCCAGCCCCGCCATATCCTCCTCGGCCTATCAGGAACAGTCCAGGCGCTTTTATAGCTCCGACCGGCCGCCGCTCTCTCTGAAATCTCCCTCGCTTCTGTCCCCCGGACGAAGGTCCGAGCCTTCCTCGTCTCTGACCTGCCGCACCTCCGCCGCTCGCAACCAGGACAGCTTCGGCGGTGACGGTCGCCGACTGCACGGCTCGGGCTCCGCCACGTTGTTGTCCACCTGGAACGGCGGCGGCTCCTCCATTTCCGTCGACGGCGGCAACGGCCTGACCGTCCCTCTTCCCTCTTCCTCGCCTGCGCACGCTCCATCAGCAGGAGGGGCCGTCAGCATGCCTTCCAGCCCCCGTCTGGGCCGCCGGAGCGGAACCCAGGAGCCGGCGGCCTCCAGCCGAACCCGGAAATATTCCGCCGGCTCGCTGGGCGGCGTGATGGGAGGATGCCACAGCCGCTCCCTGCCGCGCCTCTGCCCATCTCCATCGCCCCGGGAAAACAACAACGGGGGCCTGGCGTCGTCCGCCCTGCCCCCGCGGCGGTCGGACGTCGCCGGAGGCTACAAACTCAGCAAAGACTTCTACAACAACAATTACCAAAACCCTGACTTTAACCAGAACTCCAAGAACCAGAATCAGGCCTCCACCCAGCTAGAGGGCGTCGTGTCCATCTGCCTTTCCAGCCCAAAGAACTTCTCGTCCAGCAATCTCTCCATATCTCCCACATCGACTCCTCCCGATGTGACCATCTCCTCCAGGTCAGGGGGATCTCCACGTGTGGCCAAAAAACTCAGTCTAACCTCCGCTAATTCCGCTAACTCTAAGCTAACGGAGAGGCTGAGTTCTAGCTCTTCGGAGGTGGACCAGCAGGACAGCCGAGGGCTTTTCCCAGGAGCGGAGCTCGGTTTAGGGAAGAGAGGAGCTGAACTCGACGGAACTCCTGGGCTGGAACTCGCCGAGGGGACGGCTTCGCTGGGGAAGACGGGACAGGGACCTTCGGCGGGGTTGGGTGAGCGGAGGCAGTCGTTCGGAAAGGCAGGGGTGACCCCGCCGGGGGCGTTTAGGGAAAGAAGGGGCAGCATCAGCTCACTGAGTGGAAAGGAGGAACTAACAGACTACCACCAACGGCAAAAAGAAGAAAGACTCCGCGAGCAAGAAGTCGAGAGACTGGTGAGTTCGGTTTTACAAAAGTGGGTTTTACAATTTCTTTTAAAATGCTACAGTTACAAGTAAACAGAAAGTTTAGATTTACCAGGAGGTTTTTTTTTCTCTTGTATGCACTGACGATGGATTGAGTTTGGAAATCATGCACGCTTAGCCAAGGCTAACCGGGCTATTCTTAAACCTGCGTTTGGATTGCGCGCGTTTTTGTGGTTTGGTGGTGCGTGCTTGTGGAGGTCCACCCAGCGTGGCCCCGTACTACCGAAGAGCCACAAAACACATCAGTCAGATGCGGTTCAGAGAAAGCAAGGATATTAAAGGGCAGTATCACGGCGTAGCAGGTGGAAAAACACAGATGCGCCACATATAATGACAGCTGGATGCAAAATTTCACATTTCGATCGTACTCCCCCCCCCTTCTACATAACTGTACACTGCATATTATTATTATGACACGCTTCAAGGAATATTCCTGATCCGTTTTAACCATTGATAACCATAGATGAGATCTGTGTGTCCATCATGAGTAAGAATATTTATTATACCCCAGCAATGTTGCTTTGGTTGTAACTTACAAACTGTTCTAGTGATATCAATGTGATTTCAAGATAATTTAACGAAACAAAGTATTTGGAATCAATTTAAAAAATGTCATCTAATGTCAAATTTACTTTAAAATATGTTTACCATTAAAATATTCCAATTAATTCTTTTTATTTGACCATTCTAAGGCTATAAATTTAAGCTAAGGAAACGTTTGTCCTGACTAAACTTGCCCCCTCGTGGCCGTAGATGGGAACTACACGTATAGATAGGAAATTTTAACGACGTTTTTAAAGATTTTTAAAGATGAGCGCAAAAATAGTCCACCAAGGTTTAAGGTTTCTATCTGAGACATTTATTTTTGACATAATTGGTGGTAATATATCACCAATTCATGTTACAAGGTTTAGATACAATGTTCTAATGAAAAGCAGACTCTCCTTAAAGGTCCTTAAAAAAAAAAGTCATTTAAATAGCCTTTCTTCTGAACCTGTTCTCTTTCTCTTTGTCCCTCTCTCGTGTATTTTTAAAGCTTGCAGTCGACCACAATAATAGTTTCAAAGAAGCTAGTTAGAATAGAACAAGGTGACAAACTGGTTTTAGCATGCTAAGCCTCAGTCTGGGTCACATGATGTTCGATAAGCGAGGCGTTTATACTTGTTTAAGTATGACCGCGTTTACGCGTATGTATAAATGATAGAAGTCTCACTAAAAAGGGAAAAATCTGCAGACAGTTTGCTCGTCTGTGCCCGATATTTTCCATCTGCCTGGAATCTTGCTTTCCTCTGTAACAGAGGAGCTCATCGTGTCTCGTACTTCTGCGCTCTTCCAAACCTAGTTGACAGCTGTCCACCATCCCATTAGCCCCTCTCCCACTCTCTTCTTCCTCCCTCCCTCTCTCTCTCTCCCTCTATCCTGTCCCGTGAACGTTTCTTCCCACCTGCTCTCCGGCACTGGCCTGTTATTAGGTTCTTTTTCCTCCAGGGAAGCTCCCGCTGGATCATTCGGACTCTCTTCGGCCATTGTAGCTCAACAAGCAGCTTCTCTGTTTGTTTGCTGTGTTTTTGAAAAGATAAAGATCGGAAAAATAAAAGGACATGGAGAGCATTTTGGACTGCAGGAGGACAGTTTAATTTGAAGGATTGATGTCTGAGATGTTTTCCCAGGTAACCTTTGTACAGAAAGCTTGATTTATTCCTTTATTTTAACTTACATCAAAGAGAAATGTGAATTTCTGTACCATGGCCGACAATTCTCTTTTGAATTTACCATCTGCTTGAGATAGTTTCTGTAAAACTCTTGATAGATTTTCACTCTTTTAGGTATGCTAAGAAAGAATGTCTGCTTTACTGATGTGTGTGTGTGTGTGTGTCTGCATGTGTGTGTGTTTATCCCAGGAGCGACAGCGGCTGGAAACCATCTTGTCCCTCTGCTCAGAACTGGGCCGGGCTGAGGTCGATGTGGGTGGCACAAACACCAGTTCCGCTTCAGCTGTGGCTGATCTGCGGAAGATCAACCAGGAGCTGGAGAAGCTGCAAGTGAACGACGACAGCGACGACGACGACGACGGGCTCTCCGTCTTCTCGGACGTCAACGGAACGACGGGTAAAAGGCCCCCGACCTCTCATGGAGCGGAGAACGGGTATTACGATGACGATCTCCAAATGCGCCGGAGGCGGAGCAGCGGCCACCGAGACAATCGGGCAGAATCCCCCGCTGTCAGTTTGCGAAGCTTTGCCCCTTCACCTTCCCCACGCACACAGAGAACCCACGAGGTACACGATATAATAATCATTCCGAAAAATTACGTCAAACTTACACAAACTCCAAATCTTCTTCTTATTAACCTCGTTTTATCTGTAAAAAAACGAACTGGAAACGGTTTGAGGGCTGTTGTTACCCAGCCTTGGCGAGTTAAGATGATTTAGGGTTAGTTTGGGTGTGTTTCTGAAAAACACCAACTGCCTCTTTCTGCCTCATCTTTAGAAGCCATCGACAAAACACACCGTGGTCACGGACACCGCATGAGATATTTACAGCCTGTTTATTAAATTGGAGTAGGTTTGATGTGACAGCTGGTGTTTGCCCCTGACGTGTGTGTGTGTGTGTGTGTGTGTGTGTGTGTGTGTGTGTATCTTTTGAACCAATTATTCGTGCATTTAGGTAGAATTTAACAATGTCAGTTATTGTGTAGATAGATTATCCTAAATGAACCGCCGAGAACAAGTTGTTGCTGATGCTGTTTCAGACTCTTAATGAAGCAGCTCTGCTCCATGGCCAGGACTTCGGCCTTCCGAAGAAGAGGTTCGGAGCGTGGAAGAAGAGAGGATCCAGGTGTTGAACAACATCGAGGAGCTGGAGCAAAAAATCAAAGAGTTGGACAACCAAATGGAGGAATCTGCCCGAGAGGTAGAGAGAAACTAGACTGATGCAGCCATAATAATTTCATTTTTTTCAAAAATATTTTTTAATATGTTTCTTGTTAGGTGAACGCATTTTTTAGATTAAGATCTTGTGTTGTTACGGAGTGATTTACAAGTTTTGGTCAAATAATGCTTTGTGTATCCAAGGTGGAGGTTGAGCAGGCTCTGGTTGAGGCTGAAATGGAGTCGGAAGTAGCCGGTCTTCAGCGGGAAAAAGAGGCTCTGGAAGCCCTGCACAACAAGATGACCGACCTAGAGACCATGTCCCAGCAAGAAAAGGAAAAGGTACAGCCATAAATAGCCAGCAGTACACTTTATTGTTTATTTCTAGAACCGGTAAATGTTGCTAGCCACATGCACTTTGATTCATAAAATGGAGGTGTGTGTGTGTGCGCGCAGCTCTAAAAATATTGTCCTAAATGTAGGGGTCATGTGACCTTCCGGCGGCGTTAATCCTTTCATGCTGTCACGGGTCCAAATATATGTCTGTTAACCCTGTCCGCTCACCCACACCCTCAAAAGGAGAGGGGCTGTGGGTGAGCGTGTGTATTTGAGGACTGTGATTTTAACCTGGGGCGTAATTGGGTTAGCATTTGTGTTCCAGCAAACACACGTGGCATTGATTCACCTTGAAAATGAGAAAATAATTTCGGTACAGTCAAGAAAATCTCCACTTGTTGGAGAGAGGCAGGTCTGTGGAAGGCGAGGTGAGGTCAGGCGCTCGCACAGGTTTCGAGGCATCTGCGGTAATCGTAAAGCTCGTCAGCATCCCGCCACGCCCGGCCTCAGTCATTTCCATCTCAAGGACAAAAGGGCAGAAGTAAAACTAATCGAGGTACTGGATCGTCCCACCTCCATTGCTTCAGTTCTAATAAGGTTCATGCTCCACCCTGTGTTTTTTTCCTCGAGCTTCCATTCCACTCCATCCTTGCAGGCTGGGCTTCCCGGTCTGGTTGCCGTAGTAACTAACTGTGGCTCCCCAGTCGCACTAACTCTGCCATCCTCTCTCTGTTCTGTGTCGATGTTTGTCTGTGTGTGCGTGTGTGTGTGTGTGTGTGCGCGCATTTATTCATTCCATATGTACACATGGACAAATGTGTACATATGCCCCCCCCCCCCTCTTTTTTTTTTTTTTGTGGACATGCCTGTGTGTTTGTCCGTCTGTGTGCCTGCATATGTGTGTATGCCAGGCGTGTGTGTTGCTGCAAGGAGAAAGGGACAGGGTAGAGAGGTTGGCTCAGATTGTTTGCGAGCAGCGCTCCCAGCTGGACAGCTGCCCTGAGGCCACCAAGGAGCCCCTGCAGGAGCAGCTCACACACAGACAGTACACACACACACACACACACACACACACACGTCCTTGAAATGAGGTCTCATCTCTTTGAAGTGGAGGACCAGTCAAAATATCTCACTTTCTAAAAATATCCTCATTTGGTAGGAGAATGAGCATTTTATTATTAAGTGGCATGTACAAAACACACACACATACACACACACACACACACACACACACACACCATCCACATCAGAAACCTAAAAACGGAGCAGCTGAGCAGACGTCCATCATGAATCCTAATGCCATGATGTTTGATTTTCGGAGTGTTGTTCGGAATCGACACGCGACACTTGCGTACCTGGGTTAGCATGTGAACGTTTCCACCACCTTTCTCCTCAAGCTGACCTGCTGTTTGCTGCACATCTGCTTTTTTTAACCCGCGGCTCCTACGTTCCTTTTTTTTTTTTTTTGTCTCTTTTGCTTTTTTCGCTGGGTCTAACTCTTTGCGCTTGTGTCGCCGCGGGAAGGTTTGTCCTGCAAAACCGTCTCAACAGCTTTTGGTCCTTTGTGGAGGTGATTATGTGGGATATATTGTCTGGTATTCCCCAGCTACAGATAGATGGGCGGCTCCGTAGAGTGCTATGGATCAGCGGTCGGTACCCTGATTTCAGTTTTCCGTATTTTGAGAGTTCGCTTGCATTGTGCATCATGCTGCATGCATCGGAAAATATTAGGAAAAGCTTGGTCCAGCGGTTTGCATGACAGTTGCACTAGGTGTAAATTTGACATCGGGACTGTAATTCCTTTTTTTTTCCTGCGTTAAAAGCGAAGAACATGTTTTTTGTAGTTTTTTTTCGGTAAACGCACGCTAATTTGCATTACCCACTTAGCCGCGTGTTACGTTTCGACTGTGTTAATGTTTAGGACTGCGAAGTGCTGGAGATGGAGACCAAGCGTTTCGAGGACCTGGAGTTCCAGCAGCTGGAACGCGAGAGCAGAACAGGACGAGGAGAAGGAGACGCTCACGCAACAATTCCTTACTCGAAATCGCATGACTACCAGAGGAGAAAGCGTGATTCTGTCTAAGGTGGGTTTGGGAAGGGTGGGGGGGGGGGCATGTACACATAATTTACCACCATGTCACATTTTTATTCGTCCCACAGCGGGGAAATTGCACTGTTCCAGCAGCAGAAACATTGGAGAGAAAGTACGAAAGTGCAGGAAGATTTGTGACACTATGTACACATAATTTACCACCATATCACATTTTCAGTTATTGTGCTGCAAGTTGAATCGCTTTTTAAAATCCGTTTAGGAGCGACTGGCAACGCTAAAGAAGCAGGCAACCCAGATCACCCAGCAGGCTCAGCGGGAGAAGGAGAGCTTCCTAAAAGAGAGGACCAATCTGGAAGAAATGCTGCAACGGGTACAACCAAAATGCTCCCTGTGCATGTTGACGCTTCCATGGCTAAAACTCATCCTCTCGTCTGACTTTGTCCATCTTGTTTTTCATGTCATCTTTTAGGAAAAGGAGAAACTGGCTGCACTGGACAGAAAATATGCTGACCTGACCGGTGGGCGGGGTTTCTCTCTGAGGGAGGTGGGTTTGAAGGCCGTCGACGCGCTTAAACCCGGGGTTAGCGTCATCATTTCCGATGGTTGGGCTTGCTCCTGTGCTCGCCAGGGCCCAGCCGTGTTTAGCAGCGACTGGCGCGACACCCACACCGCCATCCTTCCCTCTTCAACCAACTTCCGCACCCTCTCTTCCCTCCTTTCTTCTATTTTTCTGAGGAATGCTGAGGTATCGTTTTCGTGGTTTAATAATACATGGATTTCCTTTTTTTTTGGAGGGGATAATCCACTTGCCTGACCTCTTGTTTCCTCTGCAGGTTCCTTTCATATCACGCATGCCAAAGAAAAATCATTCTGTCCACATTTATACTGGACAGAACATACTGTTTTTAATATATGTTTTGCTATTAACGGCACTGCGTGTACTGTAATGTATCTGGAAAGAGCTTTGTGGCTTTTTAAAGTTTAGAACTGCTTAAATAATGTTTAAAAATTGCAATATGCTGCAACTAATTGTCAGGTTTGTCCCCAAATCCTGAAAATGGCTGGCTCGCTTGATGCTGCGCCTCACGCGTCGCCTGTCCTCCGTTTCTCTCTACGATGCTTTCCAGGGCTATGTCACAGTCAGTGAAATCAGTCAGCTTTACTCACAGCTTGGGGGGGGGCCCAGGGCCGGCCCCTACCCCAGCTTGGCCGTCCCCTCCCCTGAGTCTGAGACAAAGCCCCGTCCCGAGGGCGAGAGCTCCAAGCCACCCAAGGACGAGGTGTGTGTTGTGATTCAGGGGGAACCGCAGCGTGGTTTGCCGCTCTCCTCAGTTTCCATCCTTCTTCTTCACCCTGCCTTCTGACACCGTGTCCTTTTTTCTTCTTTTCTAAGCCCTGCCATTCCTCTTCCTCCGCTTCTTCCTTTCCTGTTCTCAATCCTCGCCCGCTCCCTAAAACGGTCTCTGTGCACTGGCCAGAAAACATGGTCTCATACCGAGACCCCTCTCCTCTCCCTGACTCTCCCCCACCTCCACTCCCTGTCAAAAAACGCTGTCACCGACACAGGCAGGTAACGTGTGTGTGTGTGTGTGTGTGTATCCTCTTTAATCAAAAGCCAGCAATATTTTTGTCTTTTGGTACAAGCTTCAGAGAATCCATTAGAGTTTTACAGTTCAGAGTCTCAAACTGATGTTTTTTTAACCTTTTTGACCTTTTAATGAAGATCTTAGAAATGTTCTCTAAATTGGCTTTTAATTGTTTTTGTTCTTCAAACACTGACTTGAGTCACAAGGGATTTCTCAGCAAAAGCTAAAAACCAGTCTGATCTAAAATGCGTAATCTCAGGTTGACCCGAGTATTTAGAGACTTTATTTGATAGCATAGGAATGGATTGTGTGTGTGTGTGTGTGTGTGTGTTTGCTGTGAGCAAGCAAGGGGTATGTATGTATTAGCTACTAGCATTTAGCATTTTATACCACTACTGCCTTTAATTCATTAAGTTAATAGATGTGCGTCGTGGCAGCCGTCACATGTGAGACAGATGCGGTTGTTTTTTGCCGTCATCATTAGCTTTTTAAGATTGAAAGTGTGAATCCCTAAATAAGCATGTAAAAATCTTCCCTTTTCTGGTTTCGTGTGTGCCTGAATAGCATTTCCGCTCGCTGGAAGAGAGGAGAAGGTCCGATAAGGAAGGTGGCTGCCATCTCAGTGACACGTTACCCAGGAAGAAACCCACTCCGTCCAGGAACCCCCAGGGCGCCTGGGCCACGCGGGGCCGCAGCGGGCCAAACAAGGGGGGGGGACTTGTACGGATGACACGATTGGGCCGCTAGCGAGTACATCGAATCATTTTGGTAATATTTTTGCATTACAATTCATTACTCCTGCTGAGTCATTTCTGGTTTTTCAGTCCCACCCACCCTTGGTTCAAAGCACCAGTTGCGGCAGCATTCTTCCCAGGATTCTGTCTTTATCCAACAAAGAGGGCGAATCCCGACGTCTGCATAAAGGTACACCACACCTAAACACACTCAGGTCCGATGTGTGACCTGGAAATACAGCTCACTAATCGCATCGAGGAGACGGAGGAAATAAAATACGGAGGGATAATCTTTGTACGTATTCAGGTGGAAGTTTGTGTGTGAGTAATTCTAAAATCAGCTCTTAGAAATATTGTTTAACCAGCCATTTCCCCTCATTAGGACCAAAAAAAGCTTCATCCTTTATCACAGATGGGGTTTTTTCTACCAATGTGACTTTTGAGCTTCTAAAAAATAAGGGTTTTAAATGGTTTTAAGATGAGGTAATGTCCTCAATTATTCCAGCGTTTGAGTGTGTATCTGGTCCCTTGGGTGCCTGGGTGCAGGGATTTTTAGCTCATCAGATGGGCGGGTCGACTTCTTGAGGAAGATGGTATCAGGTTTTCTCCCCAATTAGCGTCTCTCTCCTCAGCCTCCGAACTGTACTGTTGTCTTCATTCCTACCGCTTTTCGAAGAAGCAGACGCTCGTAGCGTTTGAGAGGGCAGTTTGATCGCTGGAACGCGCAGAAGTTTCACCGTGGCGGGACATTTGGATCCAAATCCAAGTCCGTCTGTGCAAACCGCTGTCACAGATGAAACAATGCCTTTAGGTACATGGGAATAACGAGCGACGTCGGCCCCGGCCGAGGCTGTTTCATCTTTCTGTGGTGGTGTGTTTCCAGGTCAGCCTGCCTCCCGGGCAGCGTCCCAGACCAACGTCTATCTGGACGCCTTTGGTTTCCGCGACAACCAGGCCTTCGACACCATGAGCGTGGACAGCACGGACTCCATCGAAACCAGCATCTCCGCTTGTTCGCCGGATAACGTTTCCAGGTGAGGTTTTTTTTTCCGATCGGCACTCTCGTAGGCTACTCACCAGAGTAGCAAAAGAAAGAAGTGTGTAACACGTGTTTCCCGCCTTTCTGTGTAGGAAGTGTGTGTTGTATAAGTCAAGATTCTTGATTAGTGAGGCTCAGGTTACGGAATAACACGCGCTCCGACCTTCCCCCTAAAGAACTGAGCAAACAAGAGGAGGTGTATTTGGGGTCCCCCTATTATGCACTGAAAACATGTGTTCTTACTTTTCTTCCCCCCTTTTTTTTTTTTTTTGGTACAGTGGTTCCATCTGTCTCCCGTCTCCTCTTCTCGTTTCTCTAAATGGTATAGTCTGGCCTCCTCAGATCTTAAAATATTCGCAGCTTTTTCCCCCCCCCCCCTCGGAACCCAGAAAAGGACAGATCCATCGGAATGACTCCGTTTCGTTCGTGTTCGGCTGGCTCCGAGCGGTGGAGGTGGACGCGCGCCGATCGCCGCCGATCCGAAGCGCTTTTCCAAGTCGGTTCGTGATCTTGCCGGTGATGCGTCCTGGTTTTTTTGCGATCCACCGGCAGGAGAAGGAAAAGTAACCTCTTCAAATAGATTTGGGACGAGTCCGTGTTTGACATGAGTGCAGTTTTCCCCCATCGATGGAGGTAAGAGAGCGGGATGAAAGGATGCAAGGATAAACAAAGCTGGACAAATCCGATTTAACGTGAAGCTTTTGCAGAAGTGTCAGGTCCGAGGTGATGATTTTCTGCAGCTGGTGCAAAGCTAAATACCACAGGAAGAAATCCTTCTTTCACGGTTCTCTGTTGTTAGTTTTTTCCCATTTTTCCTTAATTTTCTTCAGGCATTATAGGGTTAAATCCCCCCTTTTATCCTCTTTTTCTGAATTCATTAGGCCAAATCTAGCTTGGACATCTCATCTCAGCAATGATGAACACTGGGTGTCCATTACTATCTTTCCTGCAGACAAAGAGGTTGTGCGTCTCTACATGAGATGGAAAGTCAACGAGAAACTGCTTTTTCCATGACAGCCCTTCACACGGATTCACCGGCTGTGCGAATGCACATCATCTGCAGACCATCTGCGCTCTGGGAGAGCCTAAACGGGGATATCTTTTGGTCAGGAAAAGGGAGATGCTTAGATTGGCTCCCCTTCCAAACGCATTTCCGCTTTGATTTAGCACGCGCACAAACAGTGGATAAACAGAGGGAACCTCAGGAGAGGAAAGCGTTTCTTTTCCTCCTGGAATCCTCAAATCAGGAATGTAGAGGTCATAAAGTTAAAATTGGAAGAAATACTTCAACCTTTTTGCAGCTGTCGTACAAAAAAAAAAAAAACACTAACCCAAACACCATGTCTGAATTTAGTCCATCTGGAAATAAATATTTAAAAAAAAAAAAAGGCAAGTCTGATGATTGCTGTGTGTGCTTGTATGCTACAGCGCCAGCACCGCAAACATGGCCAAGCTAGAGGAGATGGAGCGTCTGCTGAGAGAAGCTCAGGCTGAGAAAAGAAGCCTGCTGGAACATAAGGTCACTCCGAGAACACTCATCTGTTCCGATATTTAATAAGGAAATAAAAAAAAAAAAATCGAACTTTAACACTGGTCGCTTTTAGCTCACTGGTGTTGTTTTTAGGTGCAATCGACCTAAAGCTGCAGCTGTAACTCAATTTCACTGGCTCGTTCAGGAACGGGAGATGGACATGCGAAAGCAGGCCCTGGAGGAGGAGAGAAAGAGGAGGGAGGAACTGGAGAAACGGCTTCAGGAAGAGACGAGCCGCAGGCAAAAGCTCATCGAGCGTGAGGTGAAACTGCGCGAAAAACAGCGGGCACAGGTAGGAAAACTGAAACGTGTCACCTGAATGAAAGGGGCGTTCTCTGAACTATCAGTGGGAGCATCTTTCTATGAAACGTGCTATCCTCACTTCGTAAAAAAAAAAAAAGCGAAAGAAATCCATTTCTGTGGCTCCAGTCGCGCCCGCTGACCCGATACCTGCCCGTGCGGAAGGATGACTTCGACCTGCGGGCTCACATCGAGTCGGCGGGCCACAGCGCGGACACGTGCTACCACCTGTCCATCTCTGAGAAGACCTGCCGCGGCTACCTGGTCAAAATGGGAGGAAAGATCAAGACCTGGAAGAAACGCTGGTTCGTTTTCGACCGCAACCGACGCACGCTCTCCTACTACGCAGGTAAACGGCCGTGGGTGTGTCGGCGTACCTTTTTTTATCGCTTTCCAACATTTAAAAATGGAACTTTGATATGCTTTTAAATCTCCTGCTTTATATTTATGCAGATAAACACGAAGTCAAGCTGAAAGGAGTCATTTACTTCCAAGCTATCGAAGAAGTTTATTACGATCACTTAAAAAATGCACACAAGGTTTGTCTTTCATTTCTATTCTGTTTTTTTTTTTAACAATATCAGCTCAATCTGATGAACTCTTCGCTCTGTTTGCTCTCTGTCCCTGATCCAGAGCCCGAATCCCTCCCTTACCTTCAGCGTGAAGACTCACGACAGAGTTTACTATATGGTTGCTCCCTCTCCCGAAGCCATGAGGATCTGGATGGATGTGATCGTCACCGGCGCTGAGGGCTACACCCAGTTCATGCTGTAGGAAACAAGTTTTAGCTCATTCACGTATTTACAATCTCAGACTTTTTAAAAAAATGTATCAAACATATCGATAGTATTTTATTAATCCAAGAGAGGATCTATATAATCTATACTATTACACCCAGCCCTGGTGCTAGATCCGCAGCGCTTTATGTAACAATTATTAGGTGTTATCAGCACCATTCTAGTGCTGATAGCTCAGTGGGTCTAATGAAGGCTGGTTCTAACAAAAAAAAGTGCCAAAAACAAGTTAGTCGTGGGTTATTTTTCCACAATTGCTGGTGTTTATGAATCATGATGCATGCTCAATCAGTAGGATGTTAAATGAATATATTTTGATGTTATATTCTGTTTTTGTTGTTGTTTTTATACTCGCAATTCCAGTCCAGCTGTTATAACTGTGATATTCTCAGGTTTTAATAATAGCCACCTCTCTTTACATTATATAATCATGTGTTTCTACATGTGGTGCTGCAAAAGTGCCTCTTTTTTAAAAACGAGTTTAGTTCAAGTAGTGGTGGCGAATGACTTTATCAGTTGAGGCCACTTGCACACATATAAACACTCCTAAAAGTTGTTGGAGGTGTAATTATTACCATTATTATTGTTACTATATCGTTAACATGGGTTTACACTAGTGAGGCCGCAGGTTAAAATAAGGCCTGAAACTAAAACACATAATAAAATATATCAGTGTAGTTTCTTTTTTATTATTAGTTGAATAAAATGAAACAGCAACAATATTGTATATTTTACCTTAAAACCATCAGATTTATGTATGCTTTGACAGTTATGTTTTAGTATAAAGGTAGATTTTATGTAAAAACATTTTGTAGTACTTAATCTATTCTTAATAATTGCATTTCTAAAATAATAATGGTACCTTTTCTCTCTTTTAGTCATCAAATGTGATGTAATATTGTGCTGCTTTGCTCTGATAGCTTTATTATATTGTTTTATCACCACTAATTCTGTCTTTAATTATCTTCTAAGATCATCATTCTCTGTAACATGTAAACGTCCCCAGAACAGTGCCTTTGAAGACTTCATTCTTCAAATTATTTTTCTTTTTGTGTTCTCTTGACCAAAGTGCGTGAGTATGTAAATTAAAATGTATAGGTGGCTTCTTTGCTCTTAATTATTTGCTCAGGATGGCGAAGTCATTTCACGTTGAAAGCATGCGTTTATTACGAGTTTCAAGGGCTGTTAAATAGGAATCTTCCACAAGGTCAGCATTTTTTTTTAAAATAAAGTTTTTTATAATTATACTGTATTTATACTATTACCAACGCATGTACCCTTTTTCTATTTTTACATAATTAAATTACATCATTGTTCTGTATGTACTGTTTTGACACATGTTTTTAAAAGCCAATGCACCATTGAAATAAAGTACATTGCCTTATTTTATATCAGTAAACGACAAGAGTACCGGTCACGCAGGCTCCAAAACTTTATACTCAGCAGTGTCGGTGTCAGACCTAAATATGATATCACTGCAATTAACAATGAGATTAACAAATCTCTCCCACAGGGTGTACCCTGCATGGCCCTGGACATCTGGGGCCCCAGCAGGCCCCTGCGAGCCAGGTGGATAAAGCAAGTACAGAAAATGCATAGACGAACTTGCACAAATTGTGCAAAAAAAAGATTTTAAGTGCATTAACGCCCCCTATAGGGCTATAAAATTGTTTTTTCCTTTTAGACCGAAACATCCGAAATGTATGAATAAAAGCATAAAATAGTAGGAAGTGTTTTCAGTCAGAGTAGGTGTAACTGTTTGTGAACAAAAGGTGTTATCGTTATTTATTTATATTTTTAATCCGAATAACTTTTGGGTTATATTCTCCAAAATGCACTGTGAGGCATAATTCAACCATATTGACATTTTTAAACCAATTTGTTTAGGAAATAGACTGTTTATAGGGCCTAAAAATTCAACAAAGCGTCTTGCAGGTTATAGTTTACAATATCTCGCAATGCATTCTGGGTAAAATAACCAACGCGTGCGACACAAGGAGCCGTACTGATTTTCTGCAGGCTCATAAACGAACACGCCCCAGCGAAACACGCCCCCCTAAAAACACGCCCCTCTACCGTGTCAGTGCAACGGTCGGGAATGTGGTAGTGGGCGTGGTTTAACAATAATCTATGTATCATAGAAATAACAAACCATGTTATCGCCTTATCAACGTAATCTCAGATGTAAATAATTCACTTACTGATCGCATTTATAAATTAAACATTGAACAAAAGGACAAAGAAAATAAATAGACTTTGCGATGAGAAATTAATATATAATCAACTAAAAAGTAGAGTGTCTAAAAATGTATTTTTCCTGGAAGTGGTCATACAACATGTCAACTTCCTGCTATTTACAGTAGAAACGATTCACCGAAACAGCTGATTTGTCTCAGTAGCCTATAAGCAAGAACCTTATTATGTTTTATGTTTGTTGCTATAGCAGCTAATTTTGGGGGAGGAAAAGTACAAATCATCTGGGGAAACAAATGAGACCGCAGGGTCCTTTTTTTTATGAATAAAATATGGCTTCACCGCCTGTCTTATGATATATTCTCGATAAGACTGCAGGACGAGGCTATAAATACCCTCCGCGTATGCGTGTGCGTGTGTGTGTCTTTAAGAATTGAGCTGTAATTTGAGAGAGGGAGGGAGGGAGGAAGAGAAAGAGAGCTCGCACACACCCACTGTCAACCCCCCCCTGTCATCGTTTTTAAAGAAAAGAAACAGAAAAAAAAAAAAAAGATCCAGGACTGGATCGGATCTCGGCCGCAACGATGCGCGTTTGTGCTCGGACGCGCAGCTCAGCCAACACCGGGAAGCTGGTCCAGGCGCACGGGCGCGCCGCTGCCGCATCCCCCACGACTTGTTAGCGCACGCACGCACGCACGCACGTGTGTGTGTGTGTGTGTGTGTGTGTGTGTGTTTCAGTTTCACCAGGAGGCCCGTCTTGTTTATCGGGAGGGAGTCGACATGGCTCCGGCTCAGCGTGCTCGTCTTTGCGAGCGACCCCCAGAAACCAGCTGAGGGAGCGACGCGCAGACCATCTTGATGAGAGTGAAACAGTGAGTCCATTTGTGTCTTATAAATCTATTTTTTTTTTTTTTTTTCCCTGCAAGTGCGCTGTAACATTCCACAACAACAGTCGCAACGGCGCGTGGTGCCGTCAGAACATTCGTTCATGGCAAACATTTCTGATCCATGATCGATCGACTGTGTGCCCGATCTGCCGGCTGGGTTCTTTAAGTTAAAATCCGGTGGTGCACAATTGGCACATAGCTAAAATAATGCCTACGTGGTGGGCTATTTCCTTAAGAATCCAAGAAGGGAAAAGGGGGGAAAGGTTCACCCCATTTTTACGCAGGCGCACCAGATTCTATAGATCTCCGTTTTCCAGGTAAAAACGCGCAAATGATTGATCATAAAGTCATTATGAACACTCCACGAACCAAGAGAAAGTGCACATCTGCTTTGTTTCAGGACACGTCACCCATACATTAGTAAAACAAACATAAAGAGTCCCATTAAAAGCTGCTACTTATTAAATAAATATGATATTAGGTATCAGGTGACACGGTCACGTGTGGAAGTAATAATTAATGACTAAATGAGGTGCAAAATGACTCTAATTTCTTCCCAATTCTAGTGAAGCAAAAATGAACCCACTACTGATGAGTAAATTCACCCACATTTCTAAGGTTCCTTCCTTCAGCAAAATGTTGTAAATTGTGTGCATTTTTTCTCCGTTTTGGCTGTTGGGTCAAGAATAAGCCTTTAATTAGCAGGTGTGTGTGTGTGTGTGTGTGTGTGTGTGTGTGTGTGTTAGTTATTGTCTCCAGGACAAAACGGCTCTCAAAGTATGCAAACATTCCAGTTTTTCCTTTTTATGCTTTGATGGGATGGAACGACTGCATTTACTGCAGGAGCTCAGCGGAACCTTTCTCTGTGTGTGTGTGTGTGTGTGTGTGTGTGTGTGTGTGGTTTAATGTAAGGGTGAGTTGTTGTTAGTGTCGTCTTCAGCTGTTCCTTTTTGTTGTGGTTGAAGTTGACCTCTGCACAGTTTGCCCTTGACAACCCTGCCGTCTTGCGTGAGCCTCACACAACACAAATGTGTGTGTTAAAACAATCCTTTTCTTTGCTTGGAACATACACATGCAGCCAGAGTCACAACAGAGACCCTTCTAAGTGCACCTCTAATGTGTTTTTAGTGCATTTTAGCCCCCAGGTGTCCACTAATGCATTCCAGGAACACAACAGAAGAAGGCTCTGTGGAAGGGACCTTCATGGTTCCTGGTTCTGGTTCTTGGCTCCAGCAATCAAAGCCGGACTAGAAAAATCTCCAAGGCCATTTTTCCCAGCAGTGAAATGTTTTTTTTTTGTTTTGTTTTTTTTTTTAGCCTGGCCTCCCTAGTCCGGACCAATCCAAGGCCAGGCCACGCGCAAACATCTGGATTTTTTTTTTTTTCTCGCTTGGGGACACACTCGTGTTGGATCTGTGCCGTTGACACACATTTTCCGGCTTTCTGATTCGGCCCTATAGATTTATTTTGCTCGCGATTCAAAAATGCTGAATGGAAATGTATCAGTGGCTTTAGGTCACGGGGCATGTTTTATCGAACAGCTGTGTGTGCAGTTTGTTGTCTACCATCAGTGTGTGTTCCCCTAAAATATGGAAACCTGTCTTGCATTATTTGTAAAAAGCAAACAAAATCTGCAAGAAAATCACTTGTACCTTTAGGTTTTCAGCGCTGAATTCCGTCTGTCCCGTGTTGCGGATTGGTTCATATACCCCCGCGAGCAAACAATGCAAAGTCCAGAAGAAATGTGTAAGGTTATTAGAAATAGTGAGTGGCGCAGAAAAGGAGAATTCACTGGTTCCTGCGGACGAGGGTGTTTGCTTTCAGAAGCTGCTGAAAGCACCGGTGCTGGTTTCTGCTCACACACGGACATTTAATACTTTTGTCCTCGGTGTAAAGCGCTGCCCTTGCTCTGTAATGTCATACCAAGGAGCACCCGACTAACGTTTGCTGCCATCTTTGACTGTTTCCCAGCATCTCCGAAGAGAAAGAATATCAGAACATAGTTAAAAGAACCTGGTAAACTGCTTGGCAGCTTTTCAGCAGCCACTCTTTGTTTGTCAGGCTGCATCTTGTCTTATATTTAAGGTCAGTGGTTTTTCTATAACAGGTACTGGTTACACATTGACAGCGCCTTGCCTGTGGGTGTGACAGACTGTTAGAATAATTCACCTTCATACTTTGTACTGAGTCATCTGACTGGACTCCTCATGGCCGGTTGTCGCGCCGGTTTTTGGGGTTTTCAGTTCCTGTAAGCTCGTCAAAGACCAACCCTGTTGCCTGCAGTCCAGTCGTTCCTCTCTTAGCCAGTGGCTACAAAGCAATAGTTTCAGTTACTTTGGGTTTATTTTCAATTCTGTTTTTTACCTGGCGAATTTGGGCGCATAGCTAGTCCCACCTTGTTTGTTGCACCTCAGGAAATATCCATCAAAATGGTAGGGCTGGGAGGGGGGGTCCTAACCGTCCATTGAAGGGGTGAGGGCCAGCAAATAGCCACATTTTTTTCAAAATGTTCTCATTTTGCTCATGAACCGGCGGCGTTGGCCATTAGGAGTGGTGGGGGGAGCAGAGACGCATAGAAAAATGTGTAGTCATTCTTTTTCTGCAAATTCTAGCCCCCTTAAGAGAAAAGGGGAAAGCCTTTGGTGAAGTTATACAGTTCCTGTTTCTCCAAATCCCCCCCCCGCGCCATCCCCAGTACCTAACCTCACGCAAAAATGAGATCGAACGAGTCTAAAGATCCAAGGATCAATAAAGCTTTTAAAAAAGACTGTGGCGGCATCCGTGGTCCTTCATGCAATGGTCTGCATTGCATGAAGGTGGGGGGGGGGAGGCGGTGGGGCGGGGGTTAGGGTTAGGGTTAGATGATGTTCATGCACACCTCCCACCCTCTGCTTCAGACTGTGGGGGGCCTCGAACATGCTTTTTCTCCTTGTTATTTAGTGTCTCTTTAAGTTATTCCTTGAGCTAGTGTAATGTGAAAATTCCCCCCTGTGGGATTGATAGAAGATCTTGTCATTGGTTCACACCAATCACAGTCAATAACTGTGGAAACACAAGATGTGAGGAGATAAGATGGAGACGACAAGAGGCAATGAAGGGAAGGGACGGGACAGATGTGGAGGCACAGGGTCGGCGTTGTCTTCCGCCTGCATAACGCAGCTTGGTCCATCTTCTCTCTCCGTCTTTCCACAGCAGAGGCGGGTGGCCATGGACCCATTCAGCCAGCTCATCTTCACCATCTCGGTGGCGAGTTTCGTCATCTTCCAGTGGCTCTTTCATAAAGGCAGCCCTTGGGTGTCCACGCACTTCAGCCCCGGCTTCCTGAGCCTCAGCGACAAGCAGAAGGTGGAATGGAACTCGAGGTGAACCCCGGAGAGCTCCCCGATGCAGGGTTGCCCAACACCCAGCCTATGAGGGCCTCTGCTCCACCCCATCCTGGACTGGAGCTCTTGGTTTGGACTAACTACCACTGTGTGAAGCAGAAGGGCAGAGCTGATGTATAAGCTAGCTCCAAAAATGCACTCGCTGACATTCTGCCCACATATTTCTTGTCACACTGCTCTCTGACTCACCAGGAGGATAAACTAGTTTGGTTTTTTTGGGGGGGGTTTGCACTTCAGGCCACTTGCAACATGATGTAAGATGAGGCTCCATTATTTAGGCAAATGAATGATGTTTGTGTTGCGTTTGGAACCAATCCAGAGGTGGAAATTAAACAACAGCCCTAAAACTCTTGTTGTAATTGTTATGTATAGACACGGTCCAGAAAAGTCGTATTATTGTGTATTATTGTGTCCCCAACCCTCACCCCTGTGGTTTCCTCACAGTGGTTTGATCTGCTGCTGAGTTAGTGCCATTATAGCGCACAATTTAAGTCAAAGTTTGGTCTTTTTTCTGGATATTTTTACACAATAATGCCAAACGCGACACAGCTGCGAGCAGGGTTAGAATTAAAAACAACAATCTGTCGTGTTTATTGTCGCCTCCGAATTAAAAATAAGATATTTGCCCCTCTTGTTATCAAATTTGGAAGAATTGGTGTAATATTTACACTCATTATAATGAGATATTCCTCAGTCTAATAAATCATCAAAAACATTATCTCTAAAAGCCAAATTAAAATGAGTCAGAGTGCCCCGAGGATGGCGCGCTAACGCCAACAGTGATTGGGTAGGGATCCATCATCTGTCGTTATGGGAACAGGGCAGATACTGTTGGTGTCTTTAAAGTGACAGGCCTGATAATCAAGGCTCTGGAGGAGCCTGAAGCCGCTAACACAGCGAGGATCTGCCTGAAATGATACTTTAGCTGTCGATGGGACTGTGCGAAATCATCCAGTTAAGTCTTATTGTGGTTTTTTTTGCCCTTTCCAGGACGGTGTCCACGTTTCACGCACTCTTGGTGGGAATCTTCTGCCTCTGCATCTTGATGTTCGACGACGCCGTCAACGAAGACCCAGTCTGGTGAGAACAGCAGCACCGCTCACGTTCCCGTCAATGGCGGAGTTGTATGAATGAGTTAAGCGCTAACCAAAACAACCCAATTCAACCATTTTTATTTTTATTTTTCCACAGGGGAGATCCTACATTGGTGAAAATTAATGTTGCCATCACAACAGGCTACCTCATATCTGGTAAGAGAAACGCACAATGGCCAACAGGTGTTACAGCGACTCCAGAATGAGATAAATGTGGCAACTATACGATCAGATGGATCGAAATATCCAGGCGTATTCAAACGTAAGGTCTGGTGACACGCCTTTCCTTCTTCTACTCTCTGTTTTCCAGATCTGCTGCTAATATTTTACTATTGGAAGGCGATAGGAGACAAGTTTTTTGTAATTCACCATGTGGCAGCATTGTATGCTTACTACTATGTACTGGTGAGTGCCCTATTGTCCAATAGCAGAACGTGCAGGCAAGATGGGAAGGAGATGACCAAGAGTGAACAGCTGTGTCCTCCCACGCTGGGCATTAGGTTGTGGCTGCGACCACGTCCACATGTATTGAATAGATAAGATAAACCGAAAAAAAAAAGGTGCAGGTCAAGGTGAGGGGGAAAAACTGATGGAAACTACGCAAATAATCGATAATACGGAAATAGAATGTTAAAGCAGACCCCAGCGACAAGGATGATTTAAGTGTGAGAAATCAAAGAAAAGATGTAAGGTAATGACCTCGGTAATACAAATTATTATTTCAGTGGTGAGGAAATGTACTACTTTTGAGTCCAGTTCGTTTCAGTTTTTGAACTAGAAGAGTCAATAGGTCCGATTCGATGCAGCGTCTCTATGGTAACCATACGACTGGAGGAACCATGAAAGTCCCCCCCCACCTCCCCCGTTTGCCACAAACAACGTTCCGCTTCATTCAGGATGGCGAACACGATCACCTGTGCGACCTTGCGACCTATCGGAGCCAGCGAATGCAAACGTTTGTGGATGTGCTGGCATGCAGGGTCACGGAGGTGGACCAGCGCCCGCTGGGGCACCCGGACAGCGCTGTTCACTCTTGGTTCAGCCCAGGTCGCCAGGGTCTGCGGATTCTCATTATTATTATTATTATCATTATTAATATTATTACAGAAATGAATGATGATGGTACTTTTTGCATGGAATGCTCAAAGATTAAACTGGCTGACGACCCCCCGTCCCCCCTCTCTCCCACCCCTCACCTTGCTCCTACAGTTTTTGTAGTTGTTTCTTTTGTTGTCGTTGTACTGACTCCCTTTAATGTTCTGCCGACCTGCCTCAGCTTTTATTTATTTTTTTAAAATTTTTATTTCTTTTAATCAGCGCAGGTGAATGAATGCCCACCGCCGTGTGCATGCCATGCAAAACTACGCAGCTAGACGTTTTTTTTTTTTTTCTTTTTGTGCATGAACACAAGCATTTTTGTTTTCAGAAAAAAAACTTGTCATTTATCTGCCTCGATTTAAGAACAAGAGTGATTTTTTTTTTCTAAACAATGTCATCAAACTAACACTAAGTGTTTCTCACACCAGTTACGCCTTGACTTCTCCTAAGTCTCTTTTTTTTTAATTTATATTCTTTATATTATATATTCTCTATATTCTTTATATTTTTGCTTCGTGTGAAGAAAGTCATTTTATTCCACAGGAGTCCCTGTCCTCTCGATTTAACATAACTCGCACGTAGTTTGCTTGGCTTTTGCCTTGTTCTTGCAGCCAAATAGAATTTTAAGATTTTCCACCGCTGTCGGCAAATGCTAACATTCGCATCCTGAAGGACTTTAGGTTTCCAGCTTGTGTCGAAGCCCTGCAGCTCAGCCTTACTCTCCTTATTGTTCTGGTTTTGATGCATATGATATATACATATATATATATGTCTTTCCATTATTATTATTTCCTGGTCTCCTAATGATAATGCAACCTAAAGAAGAACCTGCTAGCTCACCGGAGTGGTGTGTTTACGTAGCGCCGGGTACAGACAGCAAAGGCCATACTGTTACTTGACACTCATGACACTTTTCCTCTCACTAGATCTTAAACACAAGTAGAAAAACCAAATATTCACTTCACATTTCTCACTAGTTTCGTAAAATTCACCGTTTTCCTTCCTTTCCGGCAATGGCGTGATTCAAAACTCTGTCTTTCTCCTTTTTTCAAAAACGTAATCTCTTCCCCGTCAGACTGGTCTTTCTATAATTTATGTGTCGAGTGTGTTTTTGTGGAGTGTTCACCGCACAGTGAATGCTACAAGCTTTTGTTTGAAACAACGAGACGTGCGGCCCAATTTGCAGCCAAGCGCTAACAACCCCGTGCATAAAAGGCAAAACATGAGTCATTTTTGTGCAAATACAAACTGTGCGCACACATGTAATTTTGCTTGATTAAGACAAAACAAATTAAAGGGGAAACGGTAAATCTGCCAATTTAAATAGCTGCATGCAGTCTTCACGGTGTTGTCTTGCTTCTTATTTGCTTTCGGACTGTTGGTGGTGTTCCTTTCCTTTCAAACTCTTCCTTTCTAATGTGTGTGTGTGTGTGTCCTGTCTGTGCGTGTCCTCCGCTGACATTAACATATAAAGCCCCTCACCCCTTCGAACCCCCAACATGCAAAAACTACGCGTCATCAATACTTCCTAGAGGGTGTGTGTGTGTGTGTATGCACGTGTGTGTGCGAGTGTGTGTGTGTGTGTGTGTGTCTTTTTCTTTTTCGCGCCGAGAAGCCTCAGGGCAGGTCTAGATGGGGATTTCTTTATTCCTGTCTTGTCTGCTGCTTTTGCTGTTGTGTTTCACTGAGCAGATATGATGCCCAGTCACAGTATGGACTTACCAGTTCCTAGAGGTACTAGCATCCTCATGCTGGGTGGAGGAAAAAAAAAGACAAAACACCTGATTTTTTAACGGAGAAAAGCTTTTTTTTTAAATGGTGAAAATGCAGATGTTTGTGTCACCTGTAGCGTGTTTCGCCGAGCGGCTCTTATTTCTGAACCGATGGTAAGTTTTTCTCAGGCTAACTAGTCAAATTTTTTTTTTTTTCAATCTCAAACCATCTGAAGTAAACACACAAATCGAAGTTAGCTTCTTTGTTGCAGAGAACACATTCCAAACACATTTTCTTGTGCGCTAATGGCATGAGCCATTCTGTCGTAGCTTGTGTGCTTAAAGGTAGGTTCAAGCCGCTACAGACTGGGAAAGCAAAACATTTTGGTTCAATTAATGATGGGGGGGATGTTTGTCAGAAGTCAAAGACCACATTTCAGCTTTGCAAAACATAGTCTTAAATGTCTCGAAGATGCTCCCACACAGAAAACAACAAGGGATTCGGGCCCCTGATCATTTAGAGAATGGCAGGTAACGGTCGCTTTTTTCAATTTATTTATTTAATTTTTTTAAATTCTGCATGGCTTTCTGTCGCTCATTCGAGAAGTGGCTGATGTGTGTGTGTGTGTGTGTGTGTGTGTGTGTGTGTGTGTGTGTGTGTGCAGTCGTGCAGTGCCTAAGCAGCACAGTACAGCGTTCTGTCCAATTGCAAAATCTTTCAGATGGCTCTCTGAAATCAACGCTAAACGTCAGCTTGCAGGAGTAGAAGTAGTTGCTATATCTGTTTGCTGCTTTTTTTTGTCTTTGGTGCTTCTGTAAAAAGGTTATTGTTTAAAACACACGCGCACTGTATTTTTCCCGCATGGTTTGATGTAATGATCCAATTGGCTCAAAGATGTTCGTCGCATAATGAGTCAAAAGCTTTCGCTTTTTTAGTGCTGCAGCTCAGAAATCCTTCCCTTGTGAGTGACCAGGCTAATTTTGGCGCTAAAGGATGAAGGCTCTTTTGTTAGATCTGACAAAGGGGGTCTATATTTGGTGAGGACATCTAATTTTGGACCCATTTCACGCGCTAGGTACACTGAAACCGGAATCCTCGCGTGGCTTTGGCACTGCCAGCTGAGCGTCCACGTCACTGTTGTTGATTCAAAAATGCCTCGCTGTCTTCATTTTTTTTTTTGTTGTCCCTTTCACGTTTTCGTTGTCTTCTTGTTCTTGCCTCGTTCTTCCAGGGCCAAGGAATGCTGCCTTATTTTGCTAATTTCCGCCTGCTTGCTGAGTTCTCGACGCCGTGCGTGAACCAGCGGTACGTACCTGCCTCCGGATGGTCAGGGCTTTGTTGCATGCTTTCTTTCATCTTGATCATCTGAATGTTCGTTGGGACTCCATTATTAACTGCATGTTGTGTTTCAGCTGGTTCTTTGAAGTGCTTGGGTACCCCAAGACCTCTCGGCCCAATATGGCCAACGGCATCGCCATGGCGGCGGTGTTTTTCATGGTCCGCATCGCTGTCATGCCAGTCTACTACAGTCGCATGTACGCCGTCTACGGCACGGAAGCCTTTTACCTGGTGCCCTGGGGCGGCCGAGTAGCCTGGATCTGCTCCAGCATCTGCCTGGACATCATGAACATTATGTGGATGCACAAGATCGCGCGCGGCTGCTACAAAGTCCTGCGGTCGGCGCGCCAAAGCCGAGCCGGGAAGTCTCAGGAGAACGGCAAAACGGATTAGCCGGGTAGCGACCACGACGTCGGTGGGAAGCATGGGCCCCGGCGCGCTTAGGCAGCCACGCCTGGAGCGACACCGGAGGGCCGAACAAGAAGGTAGGCGGTCGCTGCTGGAACGGACCACTCGACTGGCCCACCCTAAGCCATGAGAATGACCTCCAAGCAATAGCGTCTGCGCATGGCCTGCTACTTTTCTCTGGATTATAAACAGACGACGTCATCCTGCGCTAACATATAGCCCCGTTCACAAATGAGTTTAACAATCTCTTCACACTAAAGAAAAGACCTCTTCTTTTCCTATTGTTATTCATGCAATTGCTTGACTGAAGACATCATTTGGGGCTGATGACGATGGAACCTTCAAGACCTTCCTCATGTGTGCACGGCGCCATCGAAATCGTCGCCCGGAGAGGTTAACGACCCCTTTTTGAAGGGGCTAACGTTTCAAGGAAATTTTCCCGAACCCGGAAGAACACCGGAAGGATGACGATTCCTGCTCATCACACACCCACGGTCGTTGAGTTTGTTCAGAGTTTGTTGAGAGTTTTCACCAATATAACCAGCCTTTTTAAAATAATTTTTCTGTATTCAAAAGCCTTTGTTGGTTGGCCTAATTGAAAGTGCGGTAAAAGTGCAGCAGCAAAATAATTTATGTCTTTCTTTCGTGCCGAGGTCACTCAGCACTCAGCGGTTTTTATTGTTCGGTACCTTAAAAGAGAAGGTACTGAAAAGGAAAACCTGAATGTTCTCTGCTGCATTTGGATACTGACATGAAAGTAGTATATGTGCTTTTATGTGTGGGTGTATGTGTGTGTGTGTGCGTGTGTGTGTATATATATATATATATATATATATACACACATATACATACACACACGCACGCACACATATAGTCTCCCTGTCAGCAGCATTTGCAGGAATGCTATGTCATGCTAAAGCTAGCATCCGTGTGTTTTTCAATTTTTTTCTTTTTAAATTCCATTATATTTCAGGTCTTAATACATGTAAAGGTTGCCAATATCATGTCATCGTCTTAGGGCTTCAAATACAGAGCTTAGATCGCACTGTATGTGACTTAGAATCTATTCTTAAACATTCACGGTTTGTTTAGTTTTGCGGTTTTTTTTGTTTTTGTTTTTTTTTTTGACGAAACAAAAATTAGGTCAGCATGAGATTTGTCATCTGAAACATCTTCTGTTTTAACGTGTCTTTTTCTTTTTGTTTGGGTGGAAGATGTTTTATTGGCTCGGAGAAAGGGAATTAACGTAGAATAGCACTAACGGGCCACCAGAATTTGAAGTTTTCAGATCAGTCGCCGTCTCAAAATGCCCAGAAAAGTTAGCGTTTCTACTTCAGAGGAATGGAAAAGGAAAATGGTGCGAGGGGTCTTTGCTAGAGTCAGCTGTGGCTTCATGTAAGGTCATGCATGGTCAATATGATCTTCATGCACACTCTATATCTGCATGTTATTGCATGGGGATTGCACTGTAAACCAAGTAGGATATACATTTGACAAATTTTGTTTCTTCTTACATGTACATACTGTTTGCTTCAACGTTATACTTGTACCGTGCCACATAGTTGACACCACTGTCGATGACAAAGCAACGTTAGATTTATTATAGCAATCGACAGAATAAATCAGCAAAGAAATACTTGAATAATCAGCACAGCTTATAACGATCTGGACAGTGCAAAGAATAATGAATCCTATGAGCACTTGGCATTACATGCATTTTGTTTTGTTTTGTTTGTTTTATTTTTTTAATTTATGAATCCAAGGAGGGGGCATACTCCAAAAAAAAACAAAAAAAAAAAAAAACGCCACTGGATGGTACAGAGCTTGTGTTGGTGTTTCTGTTCTGAATGTTTTTTGGAGGACAGGTGCGAATTGTCGGGAGTGTTTAGTGACATTCTGTGAATGTATCAGAGAAGACAAGTGTCATTTTCATTTGTTCTTTGCAATAAATACTAAATTAACTCTTTTTTTTTTTTTTAGGTTTTTTTTTTCTTCTGTGTCGAAACTAAAAATAAAACAACTGTAGAATTCGCTGCTATACTGGTAAAATGTAATATATCCAACAACAATCAGTTACTGCAATTATTTACATTTTGTTTTAGCAGCTGTGTAACTTATTTTTTTAGTTCTAACCTTTTGCTTGAGAATTTATAATGAATAATGTTTTTTGTTTATGATGATCTAAAAAATTCTGAACCAAAATCTGAAAATCTTAAAGACAGAAAAGCCTGGCTGGGTACCAGTGCTGTGCGATAAAGTAAGTATTTAATACCAGCTTGGGACTTTCTTATACAAACTATAAATTGCATATTGTACAAAGACAAATTTTAATCCCAAATGGAAACGTGTAATTTACCAAGTTATTGATTGATTATTGATTATT
The DNA here is from genome assembly GCA_000180735.1 of Tetraodon nigroviridis. Taxonomy (NCBI): domain Eukaryota; kingdom Metazoa; phylum Chordata; class Actinopteri; order Tetraodontiformes; family Tetraodontidae; genus Tetraodon; species Tetraodon nigroviridis. The sequence goes on along the minus strand of CAAE01009936.1, from coordinate 24,243 downwards.
ATAAACAGTTAAATCGAAATAACATGTAGTGCATCGAAATTGCCACTAGAGGGAAACGTTTTGTTCTCTTCAGTATGACTGTTCTGACTTTTAAATCGTGAAATTAATTTATCAGCACATACTTTATGTTACAACAAGGAAAGAGTACAAGAACAGTTGGAATGGAGAAAAAAGAGAAGCAGCCTTGACTGCAATGTAACAAAGATGATGCTAAAGGGCGAGCCATGAGAACGAAATGATCTATTGGGACGGCACTTGACCTCTAACAGTATATGTGTCCATCGTTGTCTTTTCTGGTGTTTTAACACATTTATTTTCATATATACTGGTTCTTTAGGTGAGATGTGGCTTCAAGACTTCAGCCCGTGGCCTTTGGCAGACTTATAAAACCATAAACCTATTTGTATGCAAACTATGTCAACCAGATTAGAGGAAACCAGTGATAAACTCAGATGATACTGGTATTAAAAGCAGTATTTTTCTGGCCTCTGAAGCCACCGTTAGAAACCATAAAAGAGACAACTGACCTACCTGGACAGGTAGTTCTATCAAGTATTGCTTTTATAATGTACGCGGGATCCTTTTTTTCCAAGAAATACTACCCATCCAAGATAGCCATCTAGCTGTGTTAGCTGTGTCAGAGCGATGATAAGATGTTCGGATCACCTGCCAATTAGCCGACGGACAAAATTAGGTGATTAGATAACGAATCTGTATGCAATGACGGATTTTACAACCTGATGTACTTTCACGCGTCTAAAAAAGCCTCAGTCCAATAGTCACACAGAAGGCCAGAGGGCCATTTCTAAGTTTTAAATGCATCTCCGTGTCATAAAGTGCTGATCTATAAGGTTTTAAAAGTTATTTGAGTGAACTAAAAACAAGATAAGGTGTAATATCCCCAATAAAAAACAGATAATTATCTGAACATTGATCATTTAAATGTAAAGACTTGAATAAAAACTCAGTCTGGCAGAAACTGAATGTCAGCGTTGAACCCATTTCCAGCCGTCTGACCAATAGGATTTCAGCTGAGGGGTGGTTACCTCAGGGCAGAGATAAGAATGACACCACATCAAAAAAAGGGAAAACAGCCTGAGAGGAAGAGCTTTGCTCTGGAGTGACACATTTACACACTCGCCTCTGCCTGTAGTTGATTCTCTGTCGACATGACCACGAACTTCATGGTGAACGCGGTGGAGAGCCCTGAGGAGCAGCGAGCCGAGGTCAAAGGTAGGACGGTGCCTTTCTTGTCAACTCCTTCACTGATCAGCCCCACTGGAACAACAGGAACCCTCTGCGGTTGCAGGGAAGATTCCCGGCTGGCTGCAAGGCACGCTGCTGCGTAATGGGCCGGGCATCTTCTCTGTGGGGGACACCAGCTACCAGCACTGGTTCGATGGGATGGCCATCATGCACAGCTTCACCTTTAGAGATGGTGCGTCTTTTTGACTGGTGATTTTGGAAAAACATTATTTAATTTGTGATGTAGTGGAAAGCAAAAAGAATCTGTCCTTCTTTTGTCACAGGTGAAGTGTTCCACAAAAGCAGATTCCTTAAAAGCGACACATACAAGGCAAATATGGCGGCTAACAGGATAGTCGTGTCCGAAATGGGGACGATGGCATACCCAGACCCAAGCAAGAATTTCATTTTTAAGTAAGTACGTCATGACTCATGTAGGAATGATTTAAAAAACAAAACAAAACAAGAAAACCAAAAACTGAACACAAAGGAAGTGTTTTATTTACAGCTAAAAATTTTAAATCAGTCGTGAAACGTGCGATTGTTTGTAGTACCGTTGTAGGTAGTTGAATTCTGTCCCCGCTGTGTTCCCCGACTCCTGCCAACTCCAGTATTTTTAGGTGAAACGTCTTCTTTTGCAGGGCCATTACCTTTTTGAACCACACAATGCCTGACTTCACAGACAACGGGGCCAGCAATTTCATCAAATATGGAAATGACTACTACGCCACCTCCGAAACCAACTACATCCGCATGGTTGACCCCGAGACGCTAGAAACCAAAGACAAGGTAGGGAAATCTGCTCCTGTGTTACGCGACGGGGTGGTTTGGCCTCGGGGGGGTCATGGCTTCTCACCTTGACGGACACAGGTGGACTACATGAAGTACCTGCCGGTGAACCTGGTGTCGTCCCACCCCCACTACGACAGAGAGGGCAATGCCTACAACATAGGAACTTCCATAGCAGAGAAGGGCAAGACCAAATACGTGCTGTTTAAAGTTCCTGCTGCTGCAACAAAAGGTAGTTGACCCTCGGTTGGGTATGTTGTGGAATATCAGACACCCCTCCCCTTTTGCTACCGTAACGATTATTTTCTGCCAGAGTGCACATGGACTCCTCCTTTCCTCTGGTAACCCTCCCCACCCAGGAACCTGACAACAATATGTATCTTGAACACACATACATGCACACAAACGCACACACATCTTAGAAATCTATCTTTGTAAGGAACATTCGTACCCAGCCCTTCAACCTAACCCTCACCATCCCAACTAACCCCACTCCCCACCAACCGGCCATCGAAGTTGTATGGAACAGCCAAAATGCCCTAACACACAGACACACACACATTTTGCAGTACTAGAAAAGTTGCTTTTGCCCTACAGACCAAGGCAAGAAGGTCCCCGCTCTGAAGAACGTGGAGGTGATCGCCTCTCTCCCCTGCCGTTCCATGCTCTCGCCCAGCTACTACCACAGCTTCGGCATGACAGACGACTACTTCATCTTCCTCGAGCAGCCTTTCAAACTGGACATCCTCAAGATGGCTACTGCGTACATGAGGGGAGTCAACTGGGCGAGCTGCCTCAAATTCAGCCCAGAGGAAAATGTAAGACATCGCCACCAACAGAGCCCTAATCTAAAGCCTATGAATGTTGTACATGAGGAGACACAGTCCGCCATCATGGATTAATATGTCCTTCCCAGACTCTGATCCATGTGATAGACAGAAAAACTGGCAAAGAGGTGGAGCTCAAATACTACACCGGATCAATGGTCGTCTACCATCATGTCAACGCTTACGAAGAAGACGGCCACCTGGTCTTCGATGTCATCGCCTACAAGGACAACAGTCTGTACGACATGTTTTACCTGAGCAAATTAAAGGAAAACACCGGGAATCCTGATGAAAACTACTCCAAACCCCACTACAAAAGATTTGTACTTCCTCTAACCGCAGACAAGGTGGGAGCACACGATGGGTCACACCTTATAAATGCTGGATGTTGACTTTTTAAAACGGCTGTGCAGGACACTGCGGTAGGGGAAAACACGGTGAAGCTCAGAAACACAAGAGCCACGGCTGTGAAGGAGAAAGAAGGCAAACTGCTGTGCCAACCGGAGGTGCTCTGCGAAGGTAACACCGGGACGCATTCCTCAGATCTTAGCCGTGGAACAACATTTCGGATCAACCTTTGTGTGTGTTTTCTGACAGGCTTTGAATTACCCAGAATGAACTATGACGCCAACGGAAAAAGGCACCGCTTTGTTTACGGGAACTGCGTCGAGCATTCCGTGGTTTCCAAACAGGTGAGGCCTTCTGCGCACCGATGCTAAATACCCACACCGACTGTATGCTGCGCCCCCTTTTTACTTTTTACTGGCTACACTGATGCACCAAGGTCTGTGAAACAATACAAATATAATATAGAAATATATCTAAAACTCACAAAACAGAACTAACTCAGGCTACTGTTTACTGCACTCTGCACAGGAAGGTGCGGAAGGAACAACCTTGGTTTAAACAATCGCAGGCTTGTGTCTGTTCCAACTTGAGACCCACTAAAGCAACTACACAGCGCTTTGATCTTGTTTTTTTTTTAATTACATTGGGAATTTTATTCATCCAGTGAATGCGACACAAGTGAAAAACAGGATGAGGAAAAGGAACAGCAAAACAGTAAAAGTTTGGGGACCACGTGACTTCAATTGTCAATTCAAGTACAAAAGCACTAAATCAATCATAGTTGCCTGTGTGTTACAACAGTAATTCTATTTTTATTGGGAGAAAAATGCTTCAGTAAGAGACAAATTTGACACTAAGCAAAAAAAAATCCGAAGCTGTCTTAGTGAGAGTGACCAACACTCGCTTTGAACATCTAAGTAATAAGATGACGGTGACCAAAGGTTACCGCCAATGGGACATCACACGCTTACCACTTACACGCTTCTGAACACAGCATTTTTGAGCCCCTCGATAGATAGATAGATAGATAGATAGATAGATAGATAGATAGATAGATAGATAGATAGATAGAGGCCGTAGCTGCATAAAAAAACATTGTTTCCAAAGAATTGAAAGACCCATTCACACAAAAGTGCTAAAAATATTTTACGGTTTCACAGTCTTTCGATGTTATTAATGTTCATTAATCATATTAATTCAGCTATATGTTTACTAAAAAAAACCCCATTGTGGCTTACATGACTGATTAGGATTTGTATGATTTTAATGATGATATTACGGGCGACTGTGTGTTTTATTTTTATTGTTTTTATTTTTTTGACTGATGCACTCGACGCACTTTGCGATGACACTTACTGTCGCTTTTACTTACGGATGAAGATCGCAAAATTCAACACGGAAACTAAAGAAATGGTTTACTGGAGTGAGAAAAACTGCTGGCCATCAGAGCCTGTGTTTGTCTCCAGACCTCACGGGGAGTCTGAGGATGATGGTGAGAATATTTTATATACCGGTATATATATATATATGTATATATATATATATATATATATATATATATATATATATATATATATATATATATATATATGTATATATATATATATATGTATATATATATAATTATATATATATATATGTATATATATATATATATATATATATATATATATATATATATATATATATATATATATATATGTATATGTATATATATATATAATAGAACTTCTTTTTTTTATTTGAACAGGTGTGGCCTTGTCATCAGTTATCAACTCAAACCCAGACCAGCTTTGTTACCTTTTGATTCTGGATGGCAGAACATTTAAAGAAGTGGGTCGAGCATACGTCGGTGTCAAGTTGCAGAAGGATATGCACGGATATTTCATCCCACGACTCTAGTCTGTGGAGATTTTAGGCAAAAAAATCCCCAAAAATTAAACAAACATACAAACAAACCAAATAAACCTACCATGGGATGCCACAGTCTTTCTGAAGGGCCTCTGTATTAGTTATTCTATCCCTACATTTTTTATTATCTTGGTTTATGGAAATTGCATAGATCATACTCGTATATACTTATTGCTCCTTATTGAACAGCTGAACACATTTTATCACTTCTCATATCATTCATTATGTCTTACTAGCGGTCCATCAGAACAATTACTACAAATTATTTTGACCTTAATCTGCGACAACAATCCACAATAGATTATCTGCTCAAAATGGACTGAATTCATATCTGGGTGATTTTTGGGATTTGGACCTCCCTTGTTTGGGTATTTTTCTACACACAGCTACATTTTCTACACATGGCTACATTGGAGGAAATATGTACGACCCATTTTGTTGAAAATAATTTTGTATCATTTATAGCACTGCCTTCTGAGAACTCATGGATGTTGTAGTTTTCAGTTATTTGAGATATTACTAACTTGTGTAATGTATCGGGCATCACTCCAGACAAGGAATAAAGCAAATCACTTTAATAGTTAGTAATCTGGAAATACTGAATTTTTACAAAGAAAATGACAAGCAACAGGCTTGTGGTCACCCAGGAGTGCAACATGGTTTAAAGCACTATAGTGCATATCCGCCAAAAAGAATAACAAACAAATAAATAAATAGGAAGAAGAGCTCCTATCACGGTCATGTCAGAAGGGCTCTTTATAAGGTTTTAACTGAAAAATTCAGATTTTACAGGGTTTCTGTTACAGAATGTCAGGAATCTTTTTAACAGTTTAACAGTTAGTGCAATCAGCGTTGGAGCCTTGTACCCACTGTAAGCCATGTCAGTTTCTCACACAAAAACACACTCATCCGTGCATGCACACACGCTTGCAGCTCGACCTAAAACTGGTCTTTAAAAATTTATGCTTAACGTACCCTCATTTCACCTCTAAGATATAGAAAAACATTATACACCAATACACAGCTGGACACTGAGGTACAACAGTACAATATGAACATTTTTGTCCATTTAGTCAATGTCGAGAGACGTGTTAGAGATTAGAAAATAAATACTTATAGCCGATATTCCACTGCACATATTCTTGTCATTCCAAAACATATAAATACTGAAATGAAAGGGCTTTATCAAAATAAGGAATCCAGAAAGCAAGGTTGCTAAATATATCATCTCTGAAAAAGGCTAATAAACAAGCAAAGAAGAAGATATTTCGGTTTTTTAAAGGATGTCAAGTTAACATACGAAACACTTTAATGTCCAGCAGAAATATGAAATTCAGTGATGTAAAAGAACAGAACCCATTACCTAAAATAAAAAAAAAGTCAATTTGGACTATTGCATGGTGCAACCAGAGCAGAAATAATTTATTCTATGTTCGTTTACCTCATTAGATAAGAAAAAATAGATTTCTCCATGGCCTTTCAACCCTCAATGGCCCTGTTTTTCTTATCTTAATTTCCACCTGACCTTATCTCCTTATCTCAGTCGTTTGGGCTATCAACATTTCACATCAAATCTCAAAACGGCAAGGAAAAAAAAAAGGTTTGTGAAAGAAAGTGATACACAACTGAGGACAGAACAGATTTCGAGCCATTGTGGCCAGAGCCAAAGACCTTGAAAGCAGGAGTGTGGCAGTGGAGGACCGGGCTGCCTCTCGTGCTGGCGCCGTCCCCATTAGAGACCAAGGTGAGCAGAAGGGAAGGTCGTCAGAGTCCAGAACTCCTCAGGTGCCATCAGCTTGAGCCTCCTTTCCTTTTGCTGCTGAGTCCTGACTCTTTTCTGCGTCTTCTCCTTCATCCCCTGACAAAGAGAAGGAGTCAGTTGTATGTCAGGATGGACTGAAATGACCCATCATGCTGCTGAGAACCGCATGTTCAAGGAATAGTTTACTTTTCCGCCACCTTGTGGTTATGTTAAGAATTACAACGCTCTTTTCAAAATCCACAAACACTTCATATTTATATACATGACACACCCCCAACTTAAGCAGTTATAAGTTAATAGTGTATTATTGACCTAATAACAAACAGAGGGTTCTCACCTGGCTGGTTGGCGCTGAGCTGTGGGAGACCCTCTGACAGCTCAGCGGGTTCCTGCCCTCCAGCGGGTCCCTGCACTCCAGCCACTGCTGGGATTTCGTGGATGGCATTCCTGCGGCCGGACCGTTGAGAGGCGATGAAGTCCTCATAGGTCGCCTCCACATCCGTCATCGCTAACACATCTCACCATAGCAGGGTCTGGTACACACAGCAGCACTCACTCGCCACATCACACACACACACACACACATAAGTAATTGTGACAGTTTACAGAAAAATTACTTAAAAGCAGAAGAGTGTGATGTACAAATGAGCGATAAGTGTTGGAGGTGTTCTCCGTGTCCTCATTGAATATATGAACCATTTCTCTTCTCTTATGAGATAATCCCCGATAATCTGTTTCAATCTGTTTCAATCTGTCTACTGGAGAGGAGAAACCTGAAAGGACACAAAGACGTCTGCAGAACCCTTTTTAAGCATCACCAACCGGCACCGTGTGCTAATACTTGTGTAAAAAGCATTTAAAAGTATAATAAAGGCACGTGGGAGGATTGAAATATCTTCCTCCTTGCAATGAGTATGGAGCCAGGCAGCGTTGCCACGGAGATTTGGGTTAAAACCCACTATTATTATTCTTTAACCCTATCAATCTGACAGTGTGAGGCAACTCTCCTGCATTTTTTCTTATTTTCACCAGTTCAGGTCCAGTGTTCTAAGATTTTGGCTCTTTGTTTTGAAGACATTTTGATGAAGACAAACGGAAAAGGCTCGGGACTGATCTTGGCTATACCCAGTTGTTTTGTTCGGGAACGCTCAGGGAATTAAAAATAACCTCAGCCTGCAGCACGGTCCCGTTGTGTGTGTGTGTGTGTGTGTGTTCCTGGGCGCCCACTTTTCCACCACCAGGGCTCCCTCCTACTCAGCTGTCCCTCCCAAAATGGTGTCAAACATGATGCAAAACCCAGCACGTGTACGACTCCACAAACAGAGAGAATATGGGAGCGATAACAGCTCACCAGGAGCAGCTCTCTCAGCTCGAAGCATGGGATTTAATGTACGATTACACCTTGCAAAAACCTTGCAAATGTAAATTTGTTTACAGCTTTGTTTATAGAATAGTTGGAGATGGGAATAATCAGGCCTGGGCCAGACGCAAAACACCAAATGATCTATGATTCATGGAGACTGTTTGCCTCACACTAACAGATTCATAACAAACAGTAGTTGTAATAGTAGAAATGTGTGTGTTTGTAGTTATTATCCCAATGCATTATCTCTAAGAGGCTGCAACACAAGTATATTTTTGTGCGCAGGATCCAGAAATAAATTCCTTGGACTGCATATGGGAGTCCAAGTTTTAGGATTTATATCCATGATTATTGATGTGATTTATTTGAACCTTAAACAAACAAACAAACAAACAAACAAACGCACGCTCTAGGCTGCCAGATAGATGTGCAGATCCCACCCATGGGCGCAGTAACGGAGACAACGCTGGAACTGATTTTCATTCATAAAACACAGGCAAATCTTAAGAATAAATTACAACATGAAACAATTGCTAATGTTAGTGTTATTTGAAGGCAGCTACCTGTTTGGGGTTTAGGGATTTTCCGAATATTCGCAGCAATCAAATCACATCAGCTTGAATTCCACTTTCTCGTTGGTACTCGCGACAGGATTTACCAAGTCTCCTTACTATAGCTTCCGGGTACGAATTCCAAAGTAAAAGTCTGCAGAGGTCATTTGATTTAGTTTCAAAAGGCAATACGATAGAAGAAAAATAAATGGTAATATTAAATGGTTAGAATGCATATAAAACAAATGTGTATTTCTGTGTTAGTGTAAAAATGCTTGACAACAGAAGAAAAGGACTGTAGGAACATTTGACAGTTTACAAAGAGGTTTAATTGGAGAATATGTGAGTTATAAGTCAAGCATGTGCTGAAAAAAGAGTTTCATTGTATTTGTATCTGTCTTTTCTTTAAGTATTTTATGATTCCTTTTGTTTATTTGAGCCATGCACAAGATATTTTTTTATTCTGACAATCATGTAATGTAAGTGGAGATTTGTTTTAAAAAGGTGCAGAAACTATAGATTTGAATTACCCTACTTCTTTTTGTCAATGTATTAGAACAAATTAAAAAAAAGGAAATAAAAAGTCTTATTTTGTGTAAAGAATACAGATTTTATTTGGCCTTTTTTTTGTTTAAAAGGGTTATTCCATGTTTCAGATTCAATGTGTCATTTTGGTCTTTTAAAATCCCAATATTTTTAAATAAAAGGAAAGAGAGATGGAGAGACACTCTGCTGGACACACAGAGGAGGGGGTGAGGGTAGCAGCTGGGTTTGAAAGACTCCATTCAATGACACAAGTGTTCAGCCGACCATCCGTTCTCCACACTGACCTCCTCCACGCACACTGACCTCATTGAAACTTTATAAAGGGTTATCCCTTTATGCTTGATTATATACCACTTGACCAAAAATCATAACTATAAGACTATAAATGATTTTTACTAGGAATATCACGAGTAAAATTTTGGTACATGAGCAAATCAGTCTTGATGTAGGTCAACTGTTCAGGAAGGAGTTTTATTCTGCAATAGCGGAAGTGAATAACTTGTTTCACCTTTTTCCGCTTTTCAGCTTTGGCTGCCCCATAACAACAGAGGCGTCACAGAAGAATGATGGAGCACGAAGGTGAGTCCAACTGTCGTAAAGGAATTTATTTCTACTCAGATGTAGGTGTGTTCAAAAGATTCACTAAATGTTATCTTATAGCTACTCGTATTTTTTCTGCTAGCGACCGTTATTGCTGGATATTTACCCAAAAATGCTAGGTAACTCCAGGGCAGGAATGTAGCTGAAAAGCTACACGGGGCTAGTTAGCATGATGCTAACTAACGGCCCTGTCAATTGGCTCTTAGAGCTATTGAAAAAGAGATTATTTACACGCACATGCCATATCGATTTATATATATATATATATGTACACACATGCACACACACACACACACATATATAATATGAATTTTAATTCACAGATGAAGAAGCTCCTTCCGGTGCAGAATTGGTTCAATGCAACACCTGTAAAAGATCTTTCAATCCAAAAGTCCTGGTAAGATTTTTTTTTTTTCTCTATGTAATATATGTGTTTTATTCTTCTTCTTCTTATTAATATTACAGTATAGTTGTATTTAAGCATAGAAATGATGTTCCGGAAGTGTAACAGTAGCTCCCACAGTTCCCATCAGCTGACGGGACATCAGCTGGTTGTCATCAGTGGTTTTTTTTAGAGATCTCCTGGTTTCCAGAAATAACTCTTAATGGGACCATTAGGAGCAAAACTTGGTTTTTGTGTATGGCATTTTTTAAACCCTGACCAAACACCGTCCTGCCTCCCATCGGATGGGAGATGGCGCACACCCTGTGACCGCTGCAGCTCCTCCCAGGGCCAAACTCAGACACACACACACACACACACACACACACACACACACACACACACACACACACACGTACGTTGTCATCCATGGTCAACCTACTGTGGACAACTTCTCCAAAAACCTGGATCCTAAATGAATCCCATTGAAATGTTCAGGTTACTGAATGTAAATAACAATTTCTGCGAACTAATAAAAACACTTTGACTAACAGCTGTTATAACATACTGCTTTGGTATTTTCTGAAATAGAATGTTTATAAATAATACATATATCCAGTTCTATAATTATTATGTAGCTTTATGCAGTGGTGTGTCAAGTCAAAGGGACACAACAGAAGAGCTATATGTGTGAAAAGAAGGACAAAAGGCAGATTGGGAGCCAAGATGGAGGCTGTTCTGTGTGGAGCAACAGCCTAAATTATAAGGTGTGTATCTTCCTACAGATGAGACATTCTGCGGTTTGCCAAAAGTCTCTGAGTAAAAAACGCAGGGTGTTTGACTCCAGTCGACAAAGAGCGGAGGGCACGGACATCTCTACGCTCAAACCCGTGAAACCAAAGGTGAGGCCTTTAAATTACAGCATCACGTTGGAAAAAAAAAAAAAAAAAAGATTCTTTCAGCTGCTGTCGTTAACAGAGGACCAGGTACACACCAGAGACTGGAAAAGGAGGAAAAAAAGGGCTGGAAATGTGAAATTTCCCAGTATTTTAAACTAGTCTGGGGCCGGTCTGAGTCTGTGCGTGTGAGTGTGTGGCCCAGACAACCAGTCCCTGGGGTCCTGGAGAAGTGTGTTTTTAAAGCATAACCAGTCTGACCGTTCATGTTTTCCAGCCGGAGCCTGCGTAAGAAGCAATCCAACTGGCGCAAAGAACACGAGGACTTTATCGCGACCATCCGGGCTGCCAAATCCTACTCTCACGTCCTGAAGGACGGCGGCCCGTTACCTCCACCCCCTCCTCCTACGTACGACCCAGGTGATACACAGATGCACAAGGGGAGGAGGAGAATAAGAACATTTACATCAGGGGTCTCAAACTCAAATTACCCAGGGGCCACATTAGATAAAGTCTGGGTGAGGCTGGGCCGCATTGAGTATTCAATAAATAGAGGGTGCACGAAAAAAAAAGAGAGATACTGTGGTTGTGGGAGTGTAAAGGTGGGATTGTGCGTATCTACCACTGGCCGCACTGACATTATTCTTTGAAATTAAGTGGAGGGCCGCAAAAAGTCCTTCCGAGGGCCGCAGTTGGCCCCCGGGCCGCGAGTTTGAGACCCCTGATTCACATCATTAAAGAAAAAGAGGCAGGTTGACTGAAATATTCTCTCTTTTTTGGTGTTAGACTACGTCCAGTGCCCGTACTGCCAGCGGAGGTTCAACCAGCACGCAGCAGAAAGACACATCAAGTTCTGCCAGGAACAGGCCGCCCGTATGCCCCAAAAGGGCAAATTAGCAGAAGTGAAGAAGCCTCCTGCTCGCGCGCAGGTATCACGGGTGAAGCGCTCATGTTTTTTTAATTTTAGGAGAACAAACTGGAGCCGCCGTACCTTTACCCAGCGTAAACAGGCTCGGGTTCACTGTTTGTCCTAGAGGCCCCTCGTGACCTCGGGGTCGCTTTTTCGTGCGCCGCAACCCGTTACCACGGTAAAGCTCGTGTGCCCCCCCCCTTTTTTTTAAGTACAGCCTCCTGCGCCGGCGAAGAAGGCGAACACAGCCGCCGCGCCCTCCATCCCTCCGGCCTCCTCTCGTTTACCCCAGAGAGCAGGCCTCGGGCAGCCTACGGGTGAGGGAGCGGCACGCTTCGTGTGCTAACAGCCTCTCGTTCACCCCACCGCCATGTAAACACTTGAGTGTGATTTTCCTCTTCATTTCTTTGTTTTTTTCGCTCCAGGAACCCCGCCCAGTAGGGTGGCTTCTGCGGCATCGATGAAGACCAACTCCTCAGGCCTTACAAGTCCTCCCTCAGGGTCAGCACACACACAGAAACACCCGGAATGTTTTGAAGGACGTCAGAAGCTAAAATAAACCATGATTTGTGTGATAGCGATGTCCAGGTGTACAAATCCCCTAATAACCGCAATAACCGTAAACACCCTTTACTTTTTTTTTTTTTTTTTTACCAGCATAGGAAATAAAACCGGAGCAACAAACTCGAGTTATCGACCCGTGAGAAACACTCGATCCGGAATAGGTGTTGACAAGAAGAAAGCGGACTCCTGCACGTCTAGGTAGGCCACCGAGACACTTCCATAAATAGGAGCTTGCTCCGGTTTATATGGGATGGAGGTTTTTATCCCATTACACTAATGTTAGTGACAGTCTTGTATTTAAATGGTTTAATAAATTAGACATTCAGGCTGCACAGTGAGAGCTATTTTTCATGTCATTTGCAGGGCAGGTAGTGGTTTTTCTTAGTCGCAACAGTGACACCTAGTGGCACGCTGTTGTTAAAGCTTATTGCCTTTAAAATATATCTGCAGCAAATGTAGGTTGATGTCATCTTATCTTATCTTTTACATTCTTAGGGATAATGCTCCTGAAAATGACATTGGCAACGGGGGAGTGAAGAGCAAGTTTTGTCACGGCTGCGGAAGCAAGTACCCTGTGAAGTTCTGTTGTGAGTGTGGCATCAAGAGGATGTTTATGTGATGGGGGTGTGAGTGGGACAGCATACAAGGACTTCACCATCACCCCCCCCCTCCCCGTGTCAGCGGCGGTTCTCTCCCTGTACTCTGGCTTCCTCCCACAGTTCCAAGACATGCATTTGGAGTCTAGATAAATTGGTGAATTGAAGTC